>OX101745.1:6730971-6935835 GCA_944452665.1 Stenoptilia bipunctidactyla | reverse complement strand
ACATATCTCAAAACAAAGTTTTTTGAGAGTGAAAAATATGCTTCTCTTCCCGGGCATACTGTAAAAGACAGTTAAGGACAGGATTGGCATCTTTGTGGGCGCTAGGCTAACACTCTGACACTGCAATCATTATTATACAATACAATACAATACAATACAATACAAAAACTCTTTATTGCACACCACATATTATAAAATACAGTAAGAATGAAAACATAAAAAAAAAATAGGGTACAATGGGCGGCCTTATCGCTAAGAGCGATCTCTTCCAGGCAACCTTAGGATGGACAAGAATAACTAAAATTGTTGTAATAAGGTGGTGCGGCGTATATTTATATATACATAATAATACAATATATAGGTATATAATACATAAATACAATACAATATCAAAGAAATAATAAATATCACGATATATTTAAACATTATTCCATAGCAGCTGACATTGACAGGAAATAATTATAAACTTGTGACTTAAATATTGGGAGAGATTTTGCATGTCGTATCGCAACGGGCCCAAGTCAAACGTGACATCAAATGGTCTTATAACCTCTGGTGTTCTGCTTACCCCATAAGGGATATAGGCGTGAAGTTATGTATGTATGTATGAAAGATATAATAAATTTGTAGTTTACTCTTGTTCTGAAGATACGGAACCTGATCAAGATGGAGTTGCGTGAGACCCACTTCATCTCGGGCAGTTTTATTTAATAGTGATTGATATTTTACAGGCATTCGTAATTCTTACTTATTCCAAAGAAATAAAGTTGTAGTAAAAGCCATGTTGTTTCTTAAGAAATAAGAAAAATATAAGCAAAATTATTAAAATTAAAAGATGTTAAACTTGCAAGGGCATGAAACTTTCATTGTAATGCTTTCGTTTCCGAAGTATCATGAAAACAAAAAGTTGTTCATAAACTTGTAAAGCAAAGGTAACTTTAAACAAAGCATACACTGTTTTACTCAAGTTATTGTTATTCTGCTTTAAAATTTCCTTTAATATTTATTTAGATTAAAGCTAAGAATAAATAGAAAAGTCACAGACTCATGAAGATACAACGTGACGACTTTTTATTGTGACTAAATTGTCTTTTAATTTCAGTATTATGATTGGTAAGAAAATAGGTACCTACAAGTGAATAATCCATAGATGTCAGAAGAAACTAGCACATTATAGATTTTGTATAAAGGTATCCCTAGTCAGACGAACCATGAATAACCCACCGCTGCAAATGTAAATTAACAACTTATGTAACTATTGTTAGTAACTCGTGGATGAGGCGCGTGGAGTGTTCTGGGTGGGAACGTGGGCCTTAGACGAAGACTCTTCAAAAAACAGCGTTTTTCGATACCATAACGTATTAATTACCTTCAGGCCCTTTGAATTTTCCAAGCTTGGTGTCTGAAAGCGAGGTTGTCAATTCAGAAATAATTTACACTTTCGTTCATAAATCCTTTAATGCATTCATCCTCCTCCTTATAGAGAAAGACGAAAAAAAGAGGACTACGTGCTACTACAAAACGTCTTATAGTATTGTCAAAAGTTTCAATGAAATGCCGCGTCGTAGTATCGTAGCGAGCGTAGGGTGTTCATTAATATAATCATGACAAACATTGGTTATACGGCGGGGAACAAGCCCGCAATGTGAATCAGTTGCATATTCGCCCATTGTGCAACGAAAACCGTCAAATATTAACAAAGAACCTATTCCTTTACTAAAGATACGATTTATTGAATTTACTTTCAAACTAAACCTGATGATGATATACCTGCAGAGAAAAGATAAACGTAATAAAATTTAAAATTCTTAAAATTTTATAAAACGAATTATTAGCAACGTGTGAATTTACCTGAGGGTGCTTTTGAAATAATTTTACGAAACCATTAAATAATTTATATCCCCAGACAATCGCACCAACTACATGGCCCCAAAATATGCAAAGCTGTTATGAGATACCATGTATCCTTATATTTTTTTATTTATTTATTTATTATTTATTTATACATTTATTTTTACCTAGAATAAAAATACATATGTAGATAAACCCATATGTAGCCCAGACCCGGAAGCGTATTTACAAAGTCTATACCATTAGAGTGAAAGTGCAAACTGAACTGGCTTAGCTTTTGTATGACAAAAACTTGCCGAAACCCTAATCTATTCTAGTACAGAAATTGACCGAAGTCGCGTAGACTTTGTGAGATAACTTCAATGGAACATTGCAGCAACAAAAGCTATCCCATTTGATATCGATATTTACCGATTGTTAGCTTCAATTTGCTATTTAAATGGCAATTGTTCTGATTTTCAAAGATAGGAATAAAATGTGCATGCATTATGACCTTCGTTATTTTGATGACCTAACGTTTGACTCTTGACCATGTCGGGATTGTCCAGGGTTGACTATAATAGCTGACCAGGTTTATGTTACGTGTATAACTATATGCAACCTAAAGCTACGGATACACGACGACACCTGACACTTGACACTCAGTGTATACACCGAGTGTCCGTGTGTGTCATGTGCCGCGACACTCAGTTGCAGCTCTAGGGGCGCTCTAGCTCGGTGTTGCTCTAGCTGCCGTGTAGACGCGACGTGCGCAGTGTCCGAGACCAGTGTCGCGGTTTTCGGTCGTGCGCGAAACTTTTAGCTAGAGCAGCATGGCGGCGGCACGCGCGTGCATTTTAAATTTGTAATATCTTCGGAAATATTCACTTAAATTACATTCTGTAAAAAGCATATTGATCTATAATAAATGCACAATTTATTAAAGGTACTTAATTGGATAAGAATGAATGCTGTATTGTTTAAAATCACATCGTAAATAACCATTTTTAGTAAAGGATAAAAATGGTTATGGTGGGTTATCCCTAAGAGATAGACATATACCAACGCTAACTTTTTTGTTGAACTTTTTAAGGTGAACAATACTGTAGTACGTCATTTTGGTCTATCTCGTAGGGTTCAGCCAGCGTTTGCAATATAAGCGCAAAAGAACGTGCTTATTTACGACATCACATTAGAAACATCTAATATCAGTGTTTCTCTACTATATTATGCATGTATTATACATAATAACCTTCATTAAGAATCAGTCTATCCATTACAAAAAACCGCATCAAAATCCGTTGCTTAATTTTAAAGATCTAAGCATACATAGGGACAGATACCTAAAGGTTCAATTGATAACCTCCTTTTTAAAAGTCGGTTAATTAGAACGCATTTATTCAGCGGGCGTGCCATTTCATTTGAAATTTGAAAAGGGAATACATTTTTTGCAACTGATGTCATATTTTAAATAAAATGTGCCTTTTCATAAATACGATAACGATATTTTGACCAGGTTCGATTCCCGGTTATGTAAAATTAATAGTAGATATTCATTTCTTAATTTTAACTAAGTCCGTAAATATCGATTCATGGCGATGGAATGTCTGACACTGAATTGCGCATCGCTCCGTGTAGACGGCCAATACACTTCGACCGCGACACTCGATCTCAGAACTAGTGTCGACACTAAAAATTGCTGACCGTGTGGACGCGTCTGACACTTGTGTCGACACTAGTGTCGGTGTCAGTGTCACCGTGTATCGGTACCTTTACATGCTCCTCTTCGCTGCGCTCGTCGTCGCACCTAACCGTACCGACTCTGCCTTCCGGTGTGGTAGCCCTTCTCGTAGTTTACCTTTTTCATCACAATGTATATAAAACAAAGATATACCTACTTTCCATCTTGACAAAAGCTTATCTATTTGTGTGAATATGTATTATACAGTACTAGGTTTTGTCTTTGCATTTCTTTGAAAATTGCAAGAGCAAAAGCTAATCCATTTCAGTCAATTTTTTTACTGAGTTCGATTAGGTATTGTCGAGTAATATGCATAAACAAAAGCTCCTCTATTAGAGCCTGACTCGTGACTCAAATAGTTATAGCCTTTGTGTATTCGCGACCCGGAATATATTTTTTCTTATTCCGTGCGGGAATCGAACCCGTGACCTCACGATAGGCGTCGTAGCGTCTGGACCACTGCACCACGGAGATCGGCGTTGTAAGTAGCACGAAGTGGTAGTGGCAAATTAACCAACGGGTGATTGGTACTAGAATGGTATTGGTAACGCGGGACCGTAACGCGGCTATTCTATGAAATATAAAGATTTTAAATATCCGAAAGACTTTTATTGTTTACTGTTTTAGTTTTTACTTTACTAATATAAATATCGTTTATCAGGTTGGCGGCAGAGGGGCAGGATCTCGGGATCCTTCTACTTTCAGAGGAAAAACAATTGTGTAGAATGAAAATATTATCTGACGGACAACCCGCGTCATTTTTTATTATTTTACTTTTAATCTTTCAAATGTAATTCTTACATCTGCCGTAAAGTTGGTTTGCGCTTATAAACTCTTTATTTACACAATGTAAGTCGCACACAAACATGACGGTACTTCTTTCTTTCTAGTTGCTCACGTCTTTGGAGGCCACTTTAAGTAGTCGGTCCCGAGTTCTGTGACAGTAGACGTTAGGGTTCGTCTGACATCCACCAACCAGCGCTGAGTGAGCTTGGTGATTTAAGCTTCTTTATCGCTAAGGCGATTGACACATGGCCCTGTAGTGGACTCATTATAATGGATTGGGAATGATTATAATGATATCACTAACTCATATTATCCTTCTTTATATTAACAAAAAAAACTCCAGAAATGATCACAAACAATGAAATAAACTATATCATCAGTAATCATATCAACACTGATTCAGAGTTGTACTGTAATTGAAACAGTTGCACAATAGACATTATATTTCAATTGATCAATTCTTGCATATTAATTGGAATAAAGCAATTCCAGGATAATTAACAAACAGTCTTAATTGGCTCTCTCGAGATAAATAATGCAGTTGTTCTCATTTAGTTAATTTATTGGCTGTGCTCCACGATTTTACCTACTTTTGAATGGACTTGATAAATGATGACAAACTCATAAGTTGGTTATGAACAATGCGAAATGTATATCAAAAAATTAAGATGATTTTATGGTTCATAGTTAAAAAGTTACAATTGGATCTTGTCATATAGACACATAATATTATAATGATTCATCTTCTGGGGAATAAGTACCTACGGTATGTATTTTTAAGTCTTTCATTTCATTAATTTGAAAATTAGTTATTAAATCTGGAGCATTACTTCTGACACGGTTTATATTATGTACCACGAACTTTTTAAAAACTTTCATTGTTGAATTATGATTTTATGTAAAAGTTGCCAATTAATGATTAAATAAAATGTAAATACATACAGCTTCTATGCTGGACTGGGAGCGAAAGAAAAACATAGAATGTGCCAGCTGCTTCTCTTCCCGGGCATACTGTAAAAGTCAGTTAAGGGACCGAGGTGTTATGGGAGGCTTTTTTGTGGGCGATAGGCTGACCCCCTGTCACTGCAATAGTCTCTCTCCACAATTATAATGCCTCCAAATTTGTCAAACGTGAGATCAGATGGTTTCATTACCTCTGGTGTTCTGCCTACCCCATACGGGATACAGGCGTGAAGTTATGTATGTAAATACATAATTTTATACATATATGACCATTGAATCAACGTAACCACTGATCACTTTATCGCGTTTCGACCCACACGAAACAATTCGATACAGTGCAATGCCCAAAATGGCAATCATTTTAATGAGATAATATTATTTGGAACAATAATTCCCATAATTAGATACTTAATGCAGAGCCAAATTTGATTTACAGATATGCAGCAATCTCGCTTGTACTAAAATAATTCGGGACTTAAACTACGGAAGTGTATGTATATAAGTTGTTCTTATAAAGTCGTTTATGTGAATGTGGTTAGTCTATTCGAATTCATTAAATGAATTACATAGTATTGTACGATTTCATGATAAATTGTTATACAGGGTGATTTTTCAATCGATTTTCAAATTTAAATATATCGAGCTATGAAGCATAAGACAAAACACGTATTTTTAAAAGCTTGTATTTGAAAAAAACTGTGTCTACTCTTAAGCGTGCCATTAGCAATCAAAATGAAAGAAGCCATAATATTGTCTTCAGTTTTCGCGAGCCATTTTGTCTCTGCCTCTTATAAAATGGAAGTCTGTTAGTCTGTATGTTTAGGATTCCGAAGACAAATTATATTTATGAATGATTTTTTCCTGCATTTTTATTTTTGTGCAAATAGAGGGTGCTTTTTTTTAATCGAATAAAACACTTAAATTTACATCATGTATTTTTTTATTGGCATCGATAAATTGACCTTTGCTATTTGTTTGAAGATAAAAAATATCACTTTTTGATTATTTCGGCGTTTATTCCATAAACTACGCGTGTTATGTTATCCTGTTCTTCAATAGTGTTTCAATAGGTTTCAATAGTGTTCACATAGACTAACGACTTTACATGACCCCACAAGTAATAATCAAGAGGCGTTAAATTACATGATCTTGGCGGCCAACTCACAGGGCCATTTCGAGAGATAAGCTGCTCACCAAATTCATTCTTCAACATGTCTATTGTTTCGCGAGCTGTGTGGCATGTGCCACCATCTTGATGAAACCACATTTCAACCGAGTTCAACTTATTCAACTGGGGCAACAAAAAGTCGCGTTTCATGGCATGATATCGTTCACCGTAAACGGTAACGTTTCTTCCACATTCTTATTCGGACCATTTGAAACGGAGGAGCCGCGGATAACATTTAAATGAAGTTATCTTTAAAACGTAAATGGAGGCCAATTTATCAATTCCAATAATAAAAAAAAATATCATGCGAATTTGAGTGTTTTACTCGATTTAAAAAAAAAAACAAGTCTTAAAAACCATCCTTTAGGTTCCACTTCTTTAATAAAAATATCGTTAGGCTGGAAGGTCTTAATAAATGTTGATTACCTTGCGAAGTCATAATATGCGGCATCAACAGTCTTCAAGCGTTGAAGTATTTGATGTCAGTTTCAGCATGATATTTCCTCCACACGTTCCTTTAAATAGTATCGACAGATGGATAACACGGACAACAAAATCATTCCATGATTGGTTCTGTATTTTGTGTATCAATGCGGTATAGTTCAAACCAACAAGCATTCACGTTCTAAAATTTTCACGTATATTTTGAGTTAATTCTGCGTAGATAATAACGCAGAATAAACTCAAAATATCAATATTTTCAAAAGAAGGCTTTTTAAAACATCGTTTATGTACTGGTAACAGCATTCATCATCATCAAAGTCATGCTAAACACAAGCCAACCATGATATTAGGAATGTTGTCGAGTTTGATAATGGTTAGTTTCAAAATAATTATCTTTCACCCCGTTAACTGTTGACTGAAGTTAAGTTAAATTTGATTATCAAAACTACACCAATCCATTCAAATTCTGTTCATTGACAACTCAATGAACACAAAAAAATAATATTAAAAACAAAAATATCTCATTGGATGCACGCCTAACCAATCACGTAACTTCACGTGAATGGGTTGTAGTGAATGAACGGATAAAAGAAACTGAACAAGACTACCTACAAAGCAATTTCTCCTCTCGTGAAAAAAATGATTTTATTAAATGTTTAAGGCATGGTTCTGAACTGGTGTTTCGATGAATGAAATTATAAACTTTTTTTTTTTAAATATATGAGTGTAACTTTTGCAAATTTTCTAGGCGAACGGAGGACCCTAAATATTATTAACTATATTATCAGGTTTTCTAAAGTTTACCTATCGTCACATTCATTTGTTTCTCAATCTACGCGCGTTCAGAGTGTTCATCCAAAAAGCAAAAAGTTTCTTCTTGCATTCAGTTGAATAATTTTAAAAAATCCTTTGTCTCATGTTTACCTAAGCTTCCAAACAATTTCTCATATGGAGTATGTGTATTGTTTAATCTCAGTGACTTAACTTAGCATCCTTGGTTTATAAGCAATATAAGCTTTCATTTGAGAGATTTTTTACAGAGCAAAACCTTTATACTTTTGTGGAATTGTCCATGGAATTATCTTAAACTGCAAACATTGATGCTTTTAAGTGATTAAAGTTAAAGTAAGTGTTTTTTGAGCTAGTTGCTACATTTCTTTTTGTTTGCCTAAATGTAGAAAAGTTAAAAATATTTACGATGTAGTTATAGATGAAAACTGTTTTTTTTTTATAAATAAAAGCCTAAAACAAAATAGAATGCAAGGATTGATTGTTGTGGCAAATTATGTTTGAAATGTAATTCCTTGTCAAAAAAGCTTTCAAAAGTTCTTCCAAAAACATAATTTGGCTTCATCTTTAATGAACGATATGCATCGAACCTGGTCCAATAAAAGTCCCTTAACGGCTTTTGGCATCGATATATTTAACAGTACATTATATTGAATTGACTTTCAAAACGGCATAATTATTACGTTATTTATTATTTCTGTGACCTCGATCACTGTTTTCGGCATGATTCTGATAATACTGAGAGAAGAAATAAATGGTATTTATCCTATATCTGATGTCAATTGAAATGTAAATTACTGGTAGTTTAAAAGTATATATTTTTTTGTTTGGATCTTGAAAAACCCTTTTTTTATTTCTTAAGAGAATTGTCTACTTTAACAAAGTTACCTTGCTAATTCCGGGACTTGTACTTGCACTAGTGATGCAGGATTTTCGTGCGTTGTCGCGGAATTAGCAAGGTAACTTTGTTATAGTAGTTGTCATGGATTTCCGCAAAGTAACGCCTGATTCAATCAATTGTCTAATTTACTACGATCTCGGCAAACATATGTAAGGGAAGGGACGAGCGGGTGTTTAAGGCAAAAACGTCTGGTAGTACTCCCACTATATATTTTCCTCACTCAAATAATCTATCGGAATATGTTACAAATAACTCATAAAATAACTCATTTCAGAAGAAGTATGTGCTTCTTTAAAACTTTACTTTCATCTTAAGCTCACAGTCTCATTGACTTATTGCCATATTAAAATAATATGCTATTTTAGCACCCGAATATTGTTTAACAATGGAACTGCAGTAAATTCGCCTGTAACCTTGCAATTCAAATGTGAGAACTGAAGAACTGCTTGCTGTTTCTACATCTTCAGAACAACTGAATGGTTTTGATCTGGATTGCAATTATCGCCGGGTTGAACATCACGATGTTGTACCTATAAGCTGAAATATCACCATTTTGTCAATAAAGATGGTAAATATTCATTTGAAAAGACTCAACTGCTTACAACAACAACTTAAACCAAGACCACATCTGAGTGGAGCCAGGTAATACAGCTTTCTAATCTCACATGTAAGTTATAGATTCACAGGTCCTAGATGGAAAGAAATATGTAGATAAATTGAAAAACACTGTCAAAGCCATTCAAAAGTCAGTCATGGGTTAATTTTAATGAACGCATCACCTCTTGCGGGCAGCCTCTCTGCATCAATCCCAACAACATTTGTTCTACGACTTTTTACAAATCTTGATAAATAACTCAAAAAATTAAAACAAAAAAAACTCTGAGCGTAGCATACCTTCGCTCAGAGTAAATAGTGTTACGCCTCTAAACAGAAGCCATAAATATTTTTTGTATGGGAAAACTACAATTTTAAAAACTGTTAATTTTAAAAAGTTGTAGAACAAATGTTGTTGGGATTGATGTGGAGAGGCCACGGGAGAGGCTGCATACAGGAGGTGATGCGCTAATTAAAATTAACCCCGTATAAATCGCATATTTTTCACACGCTGAACTAAAATTTTTAGAGCTATTCTAAATCAACATCATGTTGGTTTATCGTGTTGATATTATATTGAATTCAAAATAAAAACCGAACTTGTCTAGTTTCGCATATTTTACAATAATTAGCAGCACATTGCTACCAATTCACCATTTTGAATCACTCCGATTATTTTGGTAAAACTGTCCGAAAATCCATTTACCTAACTATTAATATGTTCAACGTTTTCAGACAATTGGCGAGGATGTTGTTTTGCGTAGGTATACACACTTTCCCCTAAAAACCAAAAAAACACATCCACAATATTTTTACGTAATCAATTAATTATTAAACACCTTTTATTCCCTTCCATATTATAAGCACAGCTGTAAATTTGGCGTATTATTCGATGGTCAAATATATTTTAACGTATAAGTATAGCTTGATAAGTTAATGATAAATTCTCGACTCGTTGCGACATCATTAACATACCTTTAGACCAATAAGCTTTTGTTTGATTAATAGAATCCCCCAAAATAATTGAATTCTAAAAAAAAGTTGCCATTTTGTTCGCTCTTTCCTGATCTAATCAAGGTGATAAGTATATGGTAACGGATGTAATAATAATATAATTCTTTATTGTACACCAACAGAAAAAGTATAATTACAATAATGGATGTATTAACGGTTGTTGTCTAAAGAATAGTGATAAACGTAATAAGTTAGATGAGTAGGTATTTTGAGTTATTAAAAACACTGTGCAAGATTTTATAAGATAAATATAAATGCTTATCACCCTTAAAACTCTGACATCCATCAACCCGCACTGGGCCAGCTTGTTCGTTAACGGACTAAACCTCCTCGTCACCCAGGGGAGAGACTTATGCCCTGCAGTGAATGCTTTACAAAGAGTTGTGATAATGTTAGTAGTAATAATACCAATTATTGTATGATTTTTAGAGTCCGCCCTACAATATAAAACAATTATCACAGAGAAGCCAAAATACAAACAAATGCTAAAACACAAAGCTTGATATCGCTAAGCTTTTATGCTTCTTACGCTTTTCGTGCGACTAACTTATCTTGTCAGTATGTGGAAGTGTTGATGCGAGTTTTTTTGCTCTTAGTTCCTTGTTTACACACTATTAACAGCTTTAGTTTAGTAATGCGCATTTTTCTTATTTCTACATATTTTTCGTTGATTACCAAAACCAAATCGTCAAAAAATTAAAGGTTTCCATAAATAAGAGTGACGACCAAATATAATGAAATGTGAGTAGCTACTTAAAACTTTATACTTAATATTTAAGAGACAAAGAAGAAGCGGAAATAGAATTAAAATGGAATAACCTTTTAAAACTTTTCCGGTGTTTTCTCGCAGACATAAAAAAGGAGTCAGGAAAGTGACTGAGCAATCTTCATAGATCTTTTAGATCTACAACACTGATATACTCAGCACCTGGGCTCAGTCACGCAATGTACACACGAACTGTGCCAAATTAAATGTATAGAAAAATTAAGCTAGCCCAATAAATTTGATTTAATTTACTGAGTTAAATGAACAATAATTGACGGCAGAATTTATACAAAGGGTGGTAAAAAGTCGTATTTTAACATTCTGAATTTACTTTTTACTGTCGACTAAACCCGTTTTTGACCACGATCTAACCTGTAAATGAAGATCAGTCTTTAGTCGTAGTAATTTATACATACTTATCGCATCACAACCCTTTTTTTAGGAGCCCACTACAGGGGCAGGAGTTTTGCCTCAGGGAAAAAGGTGGTTTAGCTACAAACCACCATGCTTTTTAGGTGCTGGTTGGTTCAGGTGATTGGTTTCCTACCAGCTTTAACAACTACTGTTTGATTCACCCGGTATTGACTGCTTGAAAAGCTCAAGAAGTTGTCGTAATCGGCAGTCACTTATCCTAATACTGACCACGCTGAACGTCGCTTAACCTGCTATGTCGAATAATATACACAGGAGTAACTGTGCAACTATGCCACGAATTCCTATATACAGGGTTGATTTTTCGTCACCAGCCAAATTTAAATGTAAGTTTCTTTGATACGATATAAACGTACCTGCATATTTATTTAGTGTAAAAAGTATAAAAAAAATAGAAATACGGAACCACAAACTTTAAAAAAAATAGTAGTACTGTTCATGAACATAAATACTACGTCGCGGCATTTCCTTGATAATACTAAGACGTAGTATCAAAAATGTGTAGTACTGCTTTATTTTAATTGTAAGCAAGGGTGACCATGCCTTGGTTAATATGTTAGCGGATAAATTAATTTCCTGGTAAAAAAATAACTATTATTTTTTTGCAAAAATCGTTTCTGTAAGTGATACTTATTGTGAAAAAAAAATTTGGCCGGTGACTACAAATCAACTCTGTATACAACATTTTAAGAGTTTCTAGACGCTCCTATTGTAGTTTAAAACAAAGCGTTCGAACCCGAGTAAGGCTTCTGTTGAACGGTCTGTTTTAATTGTAACATGCACCGCGTTGGGAAGTTTGAACACTCTCATCAATCATACCATGTTGGTTTGATTGCAACTTGTATGAAGTTGGACTGGCAGCGATTTATGGTTTTAGTTTTCTTGGGTGATTTTCATTCTTGATTAAAGCAGCTGTCTAACTTTTTTGTAGTGTCATTTAGCTTTGAAATTTAATTCCTAGAATTGTTACAAATCATAGATTGTATGTGAAATTTTTAATAGCATAGTTTTTTTAATGGTGACGCGGTTTACCGCGTTTTACCTTAATCTCACCTGAAAGTATTACCATAAATGAGTTCGAAGCTGACAGCACAGATAGGTTAAAGAACGAATTGGCTCTTCAAATAAATACTACGTCACCGCCGCCCGCCAGAGAACCCTGTCTCCAGAGGCGGTGGGGCTGACTTGCTATAGATTACTTAAATATTTTGAGTGAAAATTGTTAAATGTGAAAATTGTTAGAATACATAAATGGATGTTTTCCTGGAAAACCTGACAAAAATCATCACTTCCCGTTTGCGTTCGCTCCCGAACGGTCGTGTCTGCGGCCGCTCCCGAGTGTTCGTATTGCGCTGCCCTTGTTCCCTCCCCCGCACTCGTGCGGGTCAGGTGCCAAGTTAAGCTCTTTCGGAAAGTTTTCTCTTGTGGAGGCTGTGTGGTGTCGGGGCTAATTCATCTGCCCTTTTCAGGGCGGACCCGACCGCTGCCGGCCGAAGCATCGCTGGTCAGGTGGATACGTAACCGTGCCAACGAAGCCTGATCGTCCGCCGTTCACCGGCAATAGGTCCGTACTAGGTTGCTCTTTTCAGCGCAGTTTCGTTAGTCTTCTTCTTTCAGCCTAGCATAATGCCTCGTCACCCTGAGTGTACCGAGCATCAATGCGAAATCAATCGTCGTCGCATCCGTAATCTTCAAACTGAAAGGCAAGGCCTCATTGACAGTATGGAACGCCAAAACAATTATGACAGGAAGGTGAATGCTGGGCTTCCGGCTCAGATCACTTCCTTGCAGGAGGAATTATCCGCTCGTCCCTCGCCCTCAGAATTCAGTCAGTTGTCCAGCGATAAACAATCACTGGAAGCTCAATATGCAGCCGAGAAGGAAGCTCTTCTCGCTCAAATCGAGTCCATGCGAGAGCAATTGTCAGCTCGTTCCCAGGTCGCCTCTACTTCTCAGGGGTTCCAAACCGATTCTCCGGCGTCTCCAGACCCATCTGAGTTCGTCGATCCTTTTTCAGATTGCATGTCGGTAGATTCCACCGCATGCAAACGGGAAACTACCCCGCCAGGTAGTGATTCCGACTCCGTTCCGTTAGTTTCAGAATCTCCTGCTCAGTTCACAGAGGTTCGCAAAAAATCCAAGTCAAAGAAAAAGAAGCAAGATGCCTCTTCGACTTTATCTCCATTTGTTCCAGCTGCTCCAGCCGCAGTTCCTGCTCCGCAAAATGTCGCACCGGCGTCTGCTCCTGCGCCTTTTGTTACAGCGATCCCGGCGTCACAGCCTGCGTCGCAATCAGATTCGGCTCCGCCGAAAGTCAAGTCTCCGCCCCCCGTCTTCCTACGGGACAAGAGCCGCTGGACCGAGGTCTCAGCTCTCTGCGGAACGCACTCCCCGAAGATCCAGTATAGTAAGGCATCCAATGTGGGTGACTCTATTAAGGTCGTTGTCTGCTCAATTTCTGATTTCAGGAATTTCACTCGGCTTCTTGCTGACAAGAAGCTCGAGAACCACACTTACGCCCTCCCTGAGGAGCGTAAGATTCGTGCCGTCCTCAGGAACGTGCCGTTCGAGCTCTCGAACGAGCAAATCCATGAGGACTTGTCTTCTCAAGGCTTCCCCGTCGAATCTGTGCACAAAATGCACAGCCGCCGAGGCAAGCAGTTCCCACTTGCGTTAGTAATCCTAGCGAAGAGCCCGCAAGGGCAGTCCATTTTCAGAGGCAAGCTCTCCGTGTGCGGTCTCTCCAACATCCGCGTCGAAGCACCACACAAGCGTGGTTTCCCAGGTCAGTGCCACCGCTGCCAATTGTATGGTCATGCGGCGGCAAACTGTTTTGCTTCCCCTAGGTGCGTCAAGTGCCTAGATCCGCATGGGACTAAAGAGTGCTCTCGCACTCCCGAATCGCCCACAGCTCCGTCCTGCGTCTTGTGCGGCCAGTCTGGCCACACAGCAAACTTTCGCGGCTGCCCCAAGGCACCCCGTGCTGCCAGGGCTACCGTGAAGCCCATCGAGAACTGGAGAGAGCGACCGCAGCCTAGCTCGGACGCTCCTCCAGTCAGTTCAAAGGCCCCCAAGGCCTTCACCTCTTTCGTTTCAGGTCAGCGCAGCCGGGACGCGACTCAATCGCAACCGGCCGCCAAATCGGCTTCCCAGTGCCAGAACGCAAAAGGTTCTCAAGACAGCATGGCGTTCTGGATCCAGCTCGCTCCCATCGACGAGATCCTGGCTCTCGGCACCGCTCTCGACGCCAGCCCAGAGGGTTTCAACGGTGCTCTTCCGGTCCTAACCAAGTTCGCTCCCCTTATCAGGAAACTCCAGCAAGCTCAACGTTTCTAAACGTAGTCCTTCTTTCCAGCATTCCTATCTCAGAGTGAGTCTGATCACTCTAGATAATCTCTTAGTTTCAGCTTAGTCATTTCTACTAGTCTTAGCTTTATTTTTCTCGCTTTCAGTTCCTTTTGGTGGCAGCCGTCTGGATGCCGCTCACTACGCAGCCTCTCGCTCCAATTGGCTGTCGTTCCGAAGATGACTAAGGACCTTAATCAAGGTGAGTCAAAAGGGGGATGTTTAGTGGGTATGCTCCGCCTATCTGAGAGAGTCTCCACATTGTCTGGGCATTCTATTTGCCATTAGCCACTTGGGCTAACAGCTTATAGAATGCCCATTCGTCCGTAATAGGATTCATCCTCCTCCCGCTAAAGCTAGCTTTACTGGTTGGTGGGTGCCAAACGACTTTCCTTGGTGGAAAAACAAAAAAAAAAAAAGGAAAACCTGACGCACACGCGTCGAAATGGTGCTGAAAATTTTCTTTAAACCTCATAAACAGCTTGCTTTTACATACATACATACATAACTTCACGCCTGTATCCCTTATGGGGTAGGTAGAACACTAGGATATTAGACCACCTGATGTCACGTTTGACTTTGGAGGTACTATAATGATGGAGGATAGAGATCATTGCAGTGACAGGGGATCAGCCTATCGCCCACAAAAACGCCAATAATACCTCTATCCCTTAACTGACTTTTACAGTATGCCCGGGAAGAATAGCAGCTAGTACATTCTATGTTTTTCTTTCGCTCCCAGTCCAACGTAGAAGTTTTTTCCAGAAAAGCGTTGCTTTTCTATCTTCTTAAAAACTTAAAAGCAGCTTAAATTGGCATTGCGATTAATTTTATTACTTAATTTTCTGGGAACATACTCTTCACTCAAGTGGGAATGGCTATCTTAAAAAAATATTATTATAATAGAAACTTGCCAACATCCTTGTTGCCTGGAAGAGTAAGTATAGTTAAAGTCATTGGGTGACGATACCCTGTCACCAAATCTGTTTGAATACTTTAGCGTTGATCATAATTCCAGATAGATCAAAAACATAGATTTCTTGATTACAAATAGGAAGAAATTTAAAAAATTTCGCTTAAAATATCAAGGTTCTTAAATCTGTCTCGCACTGAAGTGCACTGGCAATAACATGCCTATTACTAGATCACTCTTTTTCCAATTCAATACAATACGAATAAACTTTAGACTAATTTCTAGTTAGTTTTCAATGAACTAGACATTTTTTATAAGAACTGAATACACAGGGTGGCTTTTTTAATGCCCCTGGAGCGAAAGTACTCTATATAAGAGAGATAGCAAATTTTACTCCAAAGAAACATACCTTTATTTTTGAAAAATAAAAAACCGGATTCAAAGATTTTTAAAAATTCCCTCGATTCACCCAGGAATCGAACCGCTTAAAATCTGTAAAAATTAAACCCTGTAATTTTATTGCATCGATAGGTCAATCACATGAATGAAAATCTCTCTAACATACTAGGTTAATTGAATGAAAGGAAAACCATGAAATCTTAATTTTTCGATTCTAGTCGGTTCGATTCCTGGGTAAAGCAAGCAAATTTTCGAAAAATCTTTGAATGCGTTTTCATTTCTTTTCCAAAATAAAAGATTTTTTCTTTAGAGTAAAATTTGCTATCTCTATTATTAAGAGTACTTTCCCTCCAGGTGTCATTAAAAAATTCCACACTGTGTTATTTATTTAAAAGTTTTTCACTTTCTGACATAAATCTTTTCGTTAATTACTGACTGAGCCTATAATTCTCCACACAAGGCCGAACATCTCTCGCGATTCAGTCAGGAATTCGTTCATTTTCTACTATTCCTCAGCCTTTAAATCTTTCCACAATTACATCTTCCATTAATTTCACGTTGTTGCACAGTTCCTGGTAATATACCGAGCCGTGTTGCATAAAAGGCTTTGTCTGTATGTACTGTAGCGAGGCTATCTTGTTTTAATAATTCCTTTGCCCCTAAATTAGGCTAGAATGAAACACAATTTTGGCCTGTTTATGAGAAGTTCATTATTTAATTTCAGAAGAATTTCTTCGTATATTTCTAAATTAAGTTTGAAAATATTTTGGAGAATATTTTCTTATTTTAATGTCTAATTGGATTAAAATGTATTTTTGTTTACAGTCTTAGTTAAGATATTGTGATTGTTATTTTTGAAAGTTTGAATAGTTTATAACTCGTATTAAAGCTTTCTCAGATTTTTTGATCATTCTCCATGAAGAGATGACAGCAAATCTATGCAAATACTTCCTTCGTGAATTCTTGGAATTCGGGTTCGCTTTACATTCAAGGCCCCTTCGATGCTGTGGTGTAAGTTTACAAAGCAAGCAAACACAACTACTTACTACACTAAAAAAAAACTCAACTTGCAATACAAAACATGTACACTCATATTTAAAACAGATACACTCAGCTTATTATCTTTCGTAGGAACAAGACAGTTTTTGGAAAGTTTTCCTTTTGTAAACGAAGCGCTATTGGCTTGATGCATTTTAAAAAAACATTTTCATGGGAAGTGTACCGTCTATCTAATAAGTTAAGAGCCTTAAGAAAACAGGAAAAATCATATTCAAGGTTTTTTCGAATACACTCGTATACATTTTTCCTTGTTACTGTCTATTGCCGGGTTTCAATATTCAACTGACTGGTATGAGTAACCGATACAGGTACAAAACTGCGCAATAAATTTCAGAGTTTCAAAATACCTAGTTGCGAGCTGTAAGTTCTTAAAGGCATGACCCTCTTTACATGACGTTCGTCCAAGAAAATAGGCGATATGTGATGTATAGAATATCACGCCTTCGCAAATTATTTGTATGATATTTGAACTAAATAAATGTATAATCTTATTGAGTTTATTCTTGCTATGTTTTGGTAGTCGATAAATATATCATAGTACATTTTTAGAGCTTTTTCTTAATAATTGCGTTTAATTGCTAACGTAAAACGAAACGCCAATCCTTTGAGTTATTTTGCCATTGGTTAAATCACATTTTTTATGACGTCAAAGTAAATATTTAAAAGATAAATTATGTCATGCAATAATACTCGTCCTTTTTTTTCAAAAACTGTTATAGATAAGTTAGAAAGAGAAAGCTGGATAATTGATATGCTGACAGATAGTTGATAGGATATTTACTTAAATCAATAAATTTATATGTCGTTGGCTAGATAAAATGTCTTATTCTGTAATTGGTCATATGTAATGAAAACTTAATTCGCTATTGGCCGCAGTAGGCCGCCATGCCATCTTTGCCTTGTTAATAACTTGTTATGTCGTCGTTGGCTAGATAAAATGACTTATTTTGTAAATGGTCGAATGTAACTACGTTCCCTAGCAACCCATCACAGTAAAACAGTTCGTAAGCAGTGGTTTAGATGTCAAGATTTTGGATTTAGAAAGGCATTTTGGTAGTCAATTCTTCTGTTCGTAGGCAAAACGAACAGTTTTCATGATATTGAAACCCGCCATAAGTTAATATAATCGAAATCCATTGAAACAAAAAACTGCCTTAAATTTTCATAATATAGGATCTTCCAAAAAAATAGTTTCAAAAAATAGTAATCAGCCGTAGAATGTTTAGTCATTTCAAGAATTACAAAACTTGCGATTCATTTGATGGATTGTAATAAAAAGTATGATATCTTCTTAACGACTGCAATCACGCAAAATATCAATTATTTCTAGAAGAGATTAAGGTTTTACGATAAACAGAAATTACCTTATTTTGTTTTAATACTTTTTGCTAGCTTTGCTAAGGTTTGTGTAGATAATACTTATAACGATAATTTTTGATCCGCTAAAGAGCTGTAGAAATGTTATTGCAAAACTTGCAAAGTATTGTAAGTAAACGTATTTTATATCAATCATAATAAATTGAAAAAGACAAAAAAAGCTTTTGTTAGGTTTTGTGACATATTTTGGAATAATTCATTGATTCGTTTATTTAAGTAATATATTTTTAGTAGGCCAATTCAGTCCGTTACTAGTGCAGTAGGTATAGGAATGTTTGTTTATTTAAATACTTAAACATTAATAAACAATGAACAAAAACAACGGAAGAACATTAAAGAAAAAATTGCCCAAACAAATTTTATTACTTAGGTATTTGGCTGGGAATCAAGATCAACTTCTTCCGTACCACGGGCAACCTGTTATCGAATCTTTACTGAATTCAGCTACCTACTGAGAAAAGTTACAGGGTCTTCACCGTCACATCAAACTGCGGTGACTTATCCGCACTTCACTCAGACGTTTACTATCAATGTATGTGATAGGCCACACAATTTTTTTTTTTTTGTAAATAAAGATTGAAATACGTAAAAATTGCCTTGCTGTGTATTAAGAGAATGTAATAATACTTCCAAGCGCAAAGGAATAACTTTTCATAAATTAAAAAATAAAATTTCATTATGTTAAAATCAAAATGTTATTGTGCTATGTTCAATTATTCATCAAAAACTAAAAACAATTTACTCTAAATGACTTTTTATATTTAGATGATGTTTAAAATATACAAAAAAATCTCAATTGAAAGCACAGAACACAGCGGTATTATTACTATTTCTGTGATTGAAAGTAAGTTTTATAATGTTCAAATGTGTTTGTGGTGTTGTCTGTGGCATCGTAGCTCCACTATGAGTGCGGTATCCTGAAATCGAAATTCCAGTGTGTTGAGTTGCTGCTTACCTTTATTTGATTCCAATAAAAGCTTTTGTCAAGACAAGATGTCAGCCCACATAGGTAGCAGAATGCATTTTGGTGAGTGCGCAAAACAAATAATTGATGCCACTACTTTTTACTTTCGTACTAACAGACACAGGCAGAATTTCCATCTATGTATGGTGGGATTTTACCAAAAATAAACTAAACTAACAAAGGGTTTCAGTCAGTTTTTGGTTCGGGTTGCCATGGCGTGGAAAGTACTGCCTACATTTGTTTCCTGGCCACTATAGTTTGTTACTTTTGAGTGTCGAATTAGTATGTTTCTTATGGTTCACGTGTACCATCAAAGTCCCCATGTTCACTTTCCTTCAAGTGGCATGGAGCATAAATGTCTTATCTCTATTATGGTAAAATACCAAAATGTTAGCTATAGTAGCATCCTCTGCGTCTCTAAATAAATGAATGAGGGTCACCCAGGAATATTTTTTGAGAACGGATTAATAGGCAACATTGAAGCCCTACACCCAAAACTTTGAATAGCATGTTTGAATCCAGTAGTATTATAAACACACTCGCTAAGGCAGAAGATTTTTTTTTTAATTAATAAATAGTTTGTTTTTGAACGCGCTCATCTCAGCAAATACAACTCAAATTTGAAAAATATTTTTATAATCAAATCTTACAAAGATTTAAGCCATATATTTTGCGATGTCTTTTGATAATAGTTGTGTTACTGGTTCTAAGGATTTTCATGTTTTATTAAACTAGAGTAACATAAAACATGACAATCCTATGTAACGTTGGCATGAAGTAATGCGATCACAGAAGCATTTCGCTTAGGGTTTATCAAGTTCAATCGAATCTTAAATACTTTTTAGTAAAAGGATTTGTTTAAAATCTAAGACGAAAAAATATATTTTCTTAATAAAACAATTAATATTGTACAAAAACAAACTCATTTACAGGATTCATATATAGGGTAGAGTTGCGTAAAATGGACTGGCTCCTAAATTGTACCACCTTAAAATCTACCAAACCATAAATATATTTTTTAAGCGTGCAACACTATTTAATCATATTGCCAACATAATAAAGAAGCTGCCATTTTTGATTCGCCGTGTTGGCAAAAGAAAGATTTGAGAAGCGAAAACAAAAAAAACGACGTTTTATTGTTATTTTTTTGTCATATTTGATAAGATTTTTTGTTTTAATGGTAAGTACAATATTGTTTCATGATTTATATTCTTGTGTAACCGTACTTTATAGTTTATTTAGTAAACAATGTTATTCATAATGTTTGAGGTTATTTTTCTAACGGAATTTTTAAATGTATGTAAGTGTGTTGCCTAAAATGTACCACTTAAAGTATCCTTTAATTGGACTGGTACAATTTAGGAGCTTGTTTTTTAAAGTATTAAATATATTTATATATTTTTTTCAGATGTTTGGTAAGGAGAAAAAATATTATAAGTGGTCAAAAGAAAACTTAGAGAGGGCTTTCGATTGTTTAAAATAAAAATCCATCATGTTGAGATTTTTATTTTTGTTAAGTACAATAAAGGAAACCCCTTGGTACAATTAAAGAGACTGGTTGCTTTAAATGGACCGTAGGACTTTAAAAAAAAACTGTAATTTTTGACGACCGGCTGGTATAGTGGTAACATACATTGCCTTCTATACCAGAGGTCCTGGGTTCGAATCCCGGTGGCGGCGGATATCGGTGTGATGAACACAGATATTAGCCGTCAAGTCATGGATGTTTATATGTTTATTTAAGTTTATTCCAATGAAAAATATGTATTTATTCAATACGTATGTTTATATATTTCTTAAGTATATCAATTATCTAGTATCCATAACACAAGTTCTTTAAGAAACTTAATTTGGGCTAGATAATGTTGTGTGAGTGTCAGAAATTATTTTTATATAAAGGTTTAATTACATTTGAAATAAAAAAACTATGTCATTTAATAGATGGACTTTATATTTTTTTCATTTATTTCTTTTCAACTCCTCTAAAGTCGAGGGAAATTTGGATTATTCACTAACCGGTACAATATTGGAAACTGTACTCTATATACAACAAAAGTTTATTACAAACAATAGCTTTATAAAATTTACTCCTCTTTATTGAAAGCTAGTAGCAATCGTATAGATACAATTTAACATTGATAGATAGTATGTAAAGTCACAATTAACTGTTGTCACTAGATATTAGTCTTTTTTTATCGGTGACTATTTGACCTGCAGGGCTAGCATGCAACCATTGATAAATAGTCGAATCGATAAGATAAATAAAATTTTGTTACTTTATCCTATTATGTAAGCTAATATGCGCACCATAATAGATACAATTACTCGATTTGATACCATGATTAAGACCACAGAACCAAATATGTCATTATCTTAATCTTCTCATCACACTAAACACCATATTCTAAGAAAATATCGATAAAAGGCCCGATTTATCGTTGTCGACAGTAGCATGCTAGCCCCGTTGAATCGCACCGGGTGATAAGTGATAAACGAGTGAAGAGTGATCGACAAGTTTAGGAATCCATGATTTTGTAATCCATTTTGCTTTTATTACCTATCTATTCAACAAATACATTCAACGATATAATTAATTACACGTAAATATTTTTCATTAAAAAAAATTCAACACATTCCTTAAAATTAATTACGGCACATTGAATGAGAACCAGTTTAAATTTTATGTTAAATGGTATGTACAGATTGTCTTATATGATAAATTTTAAAAATTACCTGACTAACAAATTCCCCATAAGGCTGAAACTTAGTTTATGTTTAACAGATCCCACGACTAGATATTTTTCTTGTTAGTTGCAGTACATTTTTACATTATTGGTTACAAACCATTTCAATGATATTCTACCAGAAACTTAGGTTTTAGTAACAAGATCCATGTATAGTTTAATCATTTAAACAATTACAACTTTTCAGTGTTTCCTTTAACTTTACCATAGTTAAGGTCCTGATTATTGAATAATAAAACCGATATAAAACTAAGTCGTTCATATTTATTGAATTGCTCACTGAATTCAATAGGTATAGCAGACTTTTATGAATAACTGTAATCATTCAAAGAAAGATGAATATAATGAATGGATATATTATTTGATACAAGGAGAAACACAAATTACGTAATGATATTAAATTTTCACGATTAATTACATAAAACTATTTTTAACGGCATTTGATACATCTATTTTGCTCGAATGAAGTGACGAGTTAAAATTCACATTCTAAATATGACATAAATTCGAATAATGTATTTTTTTAAATCAAAAACACAACATATTACTATGAGTTCAAGTATAATTCTTTAAGAAAATGCCTTGTATTCAAAAATGGCAAAGAAATGTCTATGTCATCGTGAAAATGGGCAGTCAAAAATTTATCTGCAAATGGTATGGTAGATGGCTAGGTATATGCAAATATTTATCAAAGTACATCATCCACAGCCAGTAGACGTCGACTGCTCGATATAGGCCTTTCCCAAGGTTTTCCACGTCGCTCGGCCCCGCACCGCCCTCAACCAGCTTTTACCGACGACTTCGACTAGGTCGTCGGTCCATCTTACGGGGGGCCTGCCTACGCTGGCTTATTATTATTTATTTGTTTTAGTGATTCACACCACTTAAGTAGTCTTAAAGTATGTTTGTGTTATGGAAATGTGTAAGTGGGATAAGGGGATATCCTAGAACTTACCGCATTAAACTCAATCGTCATTGTTATCAGTTTATCTTCGACTTTGCCAGGGGAGTCCACTGATTGTCAACTTTCAGTGGACTCCCCTTTGCGACACTTGAGCGTCCTTGTGCTGCAGTGACTGCGAGATATATTATTTTAATTAATAAATTAACCAACCTGACACACCAACTATATAGCCCCAAAACTAAGCTATAATATAAGCTTTTGTTAAAGAGACCACACAGCGTGACTAAGGGGTATCTAGTGTACACTCAGACCAAAGCCATTTAAAAATATTCGGTTCCGAAACGAGCCTGGCTGGGACTTGAACCCATGACCTCTAACGCCTCAGCCAAACACTCGATGACGTCAATTTGTTCTGAATCAACCAATAATTCATACAAATTTATATGAAATCTTGAATCAGTTCAAATTTCACGCTAAGCTTGTATTTCTAGAAACTCTAAGCTGGGGCAAAATTTTGAATCGCAAATAAAATTGTAGTGAGAAATATTGAAAATTTCAATTGTGGTGCTTTTTTGGGATTATCTATTTCCATTTCGACAAAATAAATTGAAGTTTTTGTATTGGTTTCACGGAAAGCTATAATTTTCATAAAAACAATCAAAAAAATAAGGCCTGGAGTATCGCAAAACAGGGCGGCGGAGTGTATTATCTTCAACAACATGTTTTTTTCCGTGTTCTTAAAATAATAAACGTTTTAAATATAACTGTATGTATTCCTATAAAAACATAAGTCCCACGCTCTTTATCGTCTAAAAACCTTTAATTTTGGAGTAAGCTTTTTTTGACAATGTTTCCTTGTCAGTATTTTTCAATTCATTGAAGGGATAGAATTGAACTGACTTATACGTATGTTACACATTTATACACCTTCTTATTATATTTTAAAAGTTACAAAAAAGCTACAGAATTTTTAATGAAGATTAACTTAAGCAACCCGATTAAGATTTGATTTGTAAGATTTGTAAATTATAACACTCTCAAGTTTAAATATCGAAGATAGACAAAAAGATATCATATTTATTTTTAAGCTATGGAGCTCCAAAATTTGTATATATATAAAATATAAAAATATGATTTATATTTTACATTTTAACTCGGACATTTCGGTCTTTCGACGTTTCGGTTTATGTTTGTGAATTTTTCTTTGCACGAGTGACTGAGATGACAGGCGTCAGAAAGAATTAATGCACCAAAATAGATGATTGGGAAATACAATAAACCAAAGATTTAAATCCATAGATGCGCCCTTTCAGTACAAAGAACTGACGAAATATTGTCATTACTGAAAGAGGTGCATGCACAAGTCTTGTGACATTCTCTAATGAGCGCTTGTCCTGCACGTTCACATAGATTATTTTACTTAAAATATTTACATAAAGACTTAATTATGCTGTCTTCTTCATTTCGGGGGTATAAAAATACAATTCGCAATACAAACAAGAATAAAGATATTAATTTTCATGCGTTAGTAATTATTAAATTATTTAATGCATTTCTCGATTTTGTCGGGCAAGGAAGCGGCCACCCGCCAAAGAGCAAATAATCAGATAGTAAATAAAATATGAACTCAATACTTTATTTAACCTAATAAATCATTATAGAAAACCTTTGAAGTTTTTATTTTACTTTACAAAGCCGTCGTATTTTTTGACTATTTAATGTAAGTAGAAAAATATATTGGTTCATTATATTAACATATTTTAAATCATAACGGTTTTAATTAATATTTTTTCATTAAAAACTTCTTCGTTTTGTCAGCTACCCAAAAAGGTATACCTAACAACGTAGTCTTTTATTTAAATTCGTAGAAAAAATATTAGTTTCATCGGCGATGAAAACTTCCTGAAAGGAGAAAATCCTTCATGGAAGATTTGTCTCTGAACCTTATTATGGACATATAGTTCCAGTATGATGGCTGCCCTGCAAATTTTCGAAGGAGTGTGAGGAAACGAGATAGGACGAGGAGGATCTTCACCTTGGTCAGCCAGAAGTCCGGACCTAACCTCCATGATTTTTTATGTGTGGAGGCACATGAAAGCCTCGTATACGGTGAGCCACATCCAATGGCGTCTGCTGATGGATAGAAACAGGATAATTAACGGGGCAAATGAAATGCGAAGGAATTTGACCATTGCTGCAGTAAAAACTAGGCTTCACTGAATAATGCGAAAATGTATCCAAAACAAAGGCGGACGCGTTGAACGCGAATTGCAATGTGCAACGATAGTAAATTTAATTTTTTATAATCTTACCTTTTGTTATATTTTACTTTCCAGGGCTAAAAAATGAATTTAGCTCAATCAGCCTAATTAGTTTTACGTCCAGTACCTATCGATTATGAAACTAAGATTTTTTCTATGAATTTAAATAAAAGCCTAGATTGTTATACCTTGTTGAGAAGTTGACAAGACGTAGATGTTTTTAAGCACTTCCGCTGAACATCTTCCATACTATTTTTTTTTAGGTTTTCTTAAAACCTATTAAAAATTTTGGATTATTTGAACTTTCAATCGCTCAGAACTATGTATTAAGTAATCTTACGTAGAATTTTGGTTACTCAGATCATAGAACATCTTTATCTGCATTTGACAATCAAATAATAATAATATTAAAGTGCACCAATTTTAAAATACGACATTTAATGGCAAAATTCGGCAATTTTTATAAAAAAATTAAAAGTCGCTTATCTCGAAAACGGTTAGGTTTGGAGTAGGGTGTTTTATAGTGAAATAAGTTAGAAAAGACGGGTACGATACGCCCTTAAAGGATCTAGGTCGACTTAACCATTATTCCTGTATAAATGTAATGGTCGTATTACAGAACAGTACTCATGTATTGATACTAGTTTTGAAACTAGTATCAACGACTTTCTTTATTACAAAACGTTGCCTAATACTAGATTCAATGATCAGATATCACTTGAGTACTAAATGATTTGAACTGTGTTCACGCTTATTATAGAACTTTACTTATGCATATGCCAATGATTGAAACTAGTTTCACAACTGTATTCACTTGAGTGTGCTGTCTACCATACTTGAGCGTACTTCAAAATAAGTTTTTGATGTTGTGAACTGTGGCTTAGAGAAAAACTAGATAGGTACGCGATTCGTGCCTTCTTTAATAGTGATCTGTATTAACTACAATAGATCCTTTCAGTGATATTGACCATTACGATAATATTTTTATGACAACTTTGAACTTTTTAAAACAAGTTTGAACTTGCTTTTCGTAAATAAAAACTATATTGGAATTTATAATTTTAAGTGACTTTACTTAGTAGTTGGCAACATTACATTTAGCTTTTACGTTTCGTATTATTTTTGAGTGATAAATATAAATATATTTTCATAGTAAAAAGAAGCGACAGTTATAATTTAACGGTACTGCTTCTATCGAAAAACAGATAAATAATTCAAAACATTGGCAATTTTGTCATATATCACATAGAATTTAACGCAATTTATAAGACATTATAATCTAAACGTTGCGTATAACGTAACAGACCATTAGTTTTTGTTTTTAAATGTAATGGGAAACAAATTTTTTTCAAAGAAAACCCAGTATCAACTGAGTCAGATATTTGAAACTAGTTTCAGGTAATCTGGTTTTGATAATTGTTTTGTAATAAGACTAAAGCTCAAGTCAAGAATCAGCTGGTGAACAACGCTTACGTGAAACGAGTATTAAGTCTCGTTCTGTAATACGAGCATAAGACTTCATTAATTAGATTTAAAAAAAAACACAAACAGAACGCCAACAAATTAAGAAGTTGGTGCTTTTTGCAGGTTAAGTTAACAATACTTTAGGTATGTTTTTAATAAATAAACGACTTATAAATATTTATCTTTATTTTTATTACTCTGTAATCCTTTTAGGCGTATTTTCAGCGTAAGTTACATCTGATCTTAGTCTATGACGTTTGTTGACGTGGACGCGCCGTGCTTGTGTGAGTAAAAATGACAACCTTAAGACACGTACGGGCAAATCTATGGATTTAAATCTTTGCAATAAACAATAAAATTAATAATTAATAAGATATTTAAAAGATGGAAGGATTACTTTCATGCTGGACTGGGAGCGAAAGAAAAACATAGAATGTGCCAGCTGCTTCTCTTCCCGGGCATACTGTAAAGGTCAGTTAAGGGTAGGTTGCTTGGTGGTAGGATCCCTTCTGGGTCCGCCTGGCTAGCGACCACCCTTTATATAAAGTCTACCGCCAAATGTTACCGCTCCGGCGGTAATGTGTTCCGGCAATATTGTATAAAGAGCCAGTTCCTTCCTAAGCCCGTGTGCTTTCATCTTCGACCTCATCGTAACTTACCATCAGATGAGATTGAGGTCAAACGCGGGTTAATCACTTATAAAAAAAAAAGTTAAGAGACAGAGGTTTTATTGGCGTTTTTGCGGGCGATAGGCTGACCCCCTGTCACTGCAATAGTGAGACTCCATCATTATAATACCTCTAAAGTCAAACGTGACGTCAGATGGTTTTATAGCTTTTGGTGTTCTGCCTACCCCATTAGGGATATAGACGTGAAGTTATGAATGAATGAATTTGAAAGATAACAGTCATTAATAATTTACTAGTTTTTTGTTAAAAAGCAAAATAATTAACATACCTAATAGATGACATGTCCGCCAATTGTTGAATTAATTTTTTTAATGCCTTCAAGCTACTTTAAAAACACTTTACTATAAAGTAAAAGCATTTAAAATCCAAGCACGACTTAAGGAAGCCCCAAACACTTTGATGAAATACGGAAAATTTCCGTGAAGTCATAAAAAGAAGATTATTTCGTTACTGACTTTTAATTCCTCAAGAAAGTTTTGTAGAAATGGTTTCTTAAATAATTTGTTTTGAAGTGGAAATTTACAAGATTCATTTGTTTAACTTGTAATTTTTTTTTATTTAAAAAGCTTTTACTTCTAATTAGCCATTGAACCCGCGGCAATTTGTTGATCTAAAAAAGAATTCACAAGAGCTGGGCTCTTAAATGAAATTACAACTCTTCTAAACTCACCGGTCTCTCATTAGTCATTTATATGGTTTTCTGCATACCTCATATGGGATACAGGCGTGAAGTTTTGTATGTATATTCTTTGTACAGAAGGCATCAAGGGTTACAAGAAAAGCTGTCAAAAAATTTGCTTGAATCTGAACTCTCGACATTAAGTAAAAATTGGTCGGGGAAATTTAACAGACCGAAATGTGGGAAGTTGTGTCCACCGAAATCATCCCGGTTGTAATATCCGCAAACGGTTTGACCCCAGCCACTTTGGGCAGAAACCTTGAAAGGCCGGAAATCGGCGGTGGTTCGCTTCCAGCACGCATGCAAAGAGCGGTTTTGCTGGATACTGCCCGAATAGTTCGCCGGTTTCTGTCCCTCGTGCCCTGATCCCCGACCGACTGGTCAAATTGTCGGGTCTTTCCGCCGAAAGGCGTGTAGCTGTAAGCATACGTAATAATAATAATAATAATTAACTCTTTATTGCACAACTACAAATAAATGTTTAGACAATCAACAGAAATAAAAACTTAGAGTAAATTTATTCATAGCAGATAATGTAACGTTTGATCTGCTGCCTTCTGTACTATGTAAATTATTATGTTAGTCTATATATTTTGTTGAACAGGGTTTGTATCTGAAGTCTGAAGTGCGTGTCTTACTTCGTTAAAGTGTTGACTTAAAGTCGGTGTTGTAGATATACCTGACAATGATCAGTTTGTGAGGTTTTATCCGCACAATTTCGAAAGCCGCGAGAATTTCGGGATAAAATTAGCCTATGCGCTGTTCCAGACAGTACTACCCGTTTAGCCGTTCTGCCGTGATTGAGGAACAAACATCAATACATCCAAACTTTTACATTTATAATATAATAATAATATATTCATCATGCGCACTTATTACTACATTACAAAACTAGAAACTGACATGACTACTTATCGTATGAACTATTCTCACAACAATACCTGTCGCACTGTGAGAAAGTTCATGCAATTAGAAACCACATCACAAATCTAAACTCTTTCATCCAGTACATTTACTTGGTGTAACCCGTAAATGTAGTCATAACCAGCCTAGAGCTGAGAAGACAAAACTTCCCCAAAATAATAATAATAATAATCATAATTTATTCATAACCCACATAATCAATTCTGTCGGACATACAGAGTATACATAAAGCTACACAATGAATAGAGGTTTTTTTGGGTTGTACAATATTTTATGACAGGAATAGGAGGACCCTGACTCTGAAACTATTTAGAATGTATATATTAGCAAGAAGATACTTAAACCTTATATTTACGTAACTTATATACTGACAACCACTTTGGCGATTGGGTAAACCTGTCTGCCCCAGACGCCAGTGGTTGCGTATTACATTCCCGCACGGAACAACAAAAAAAAAATGTCTCGTGTCTGGGTGTTTATCTATTTATGTATTTTGTATTCTAGGTTCCCCCTAGTTCGCTACATGGTATCCCATAACATAAGCTTTGAGGCCATGTAGTTGGTGTGATTGTCTGGCGATTTTATTATATTTATTTTATTTTAAAAGTGATAATTACTTGTCTTTTGTCTTTTCTGCGTGATTAAATAATAATAAAATGTTACGTGAGTTAAAACAATTTTTATGAAGTGGCCTCTCCAAGCACGATAAGAGCCCAATATATTGCATAAAATTTGGGCTCTTTTGGAGTTTTGGTCTTTTGGACACGTTAAACAGTCGCTCTCGGGTGCTCTATACTTGTATACAGTAGTCGTTAGGGTTTGTACTATATGGCACCCTGAAAATTCTGACATCCACCAACCACCACTGGGCCAGCTTGGTGGATTACGTCGTAAACCTCCTCGTCACTTAGAGGGGAGACTCATAGCCCTGCAGTGGGCTCATTTCACGGAGCTGTTATGATTGGAGTCCGAGATTGCACGTTATTGAAAAATACACTTTATTGTTTCTTTCCTTAATTTACTTACCGCAATTGAGCCAGAACCAGTACAGCAGGGATGGTGTCTCCACGAAACGTCGCTCGAGCACCAACAGTAGATGGATCATGCCAGTGACATCACGCCTCCGCGAATATGGAATCTGCGAAAATCCACTAATTGAGTTTCCTCCGTAAAATTGAGAGTGATAACTATATGAGAAATTACTGCTGTTTTAAGGAGGAAAAAGTCATGTCCAAAAATAAAAAGTAATTTATAAAAGTGTATCTATATATTTTAGTGGCATATGTTTGGCAATTTTATTATTTGTAACTCACAATGAGTTTCGCCTATACACATAATTATCATAAATTCGAAAGTTTATCTATATATGTATTCATAGTCTAGGTATCTCATAACACAAGCTATGCTTACTTTTGGACCATGTAGTTGGTGTCATTGCCTGGGGATTTTATTTTATTTTTATTATTTATTTATTTTCTGGGCGAAGCCCATTCATTTTAGTACAAGTGCAAAAATTCCGGGTCTCCGGATTACCGAGGTCTGGAATTAAGTACAGAAGCTTTAGTGAATAAAGAAAGTTTCCCAAGTAAGTATCAATTCTTGATAATTAAATTCCATATAAGTACTCATGAACATATGACTACAGTTGGCACCGGATGCAATGTACCTTCGTGGGAATTAATGTTTTTAGGAAAATGACCAAACATTTTGTTAATTTTCAGTATTAACTAAAATCTATTCTTTATTAAAAAAAAAGTTATAATTAATTAAGAGTTCATGAAAAAAATATCTTCCTTTCACCATGGGTTGGCCCAGCCTAACTGAAGCTTACTGAACTTTATAAAAATCGCCTAAGTGCAAGTCGGACTCGCTCACGAAGTGTTCCGTACAGTCCTCTAAAACACCGTTACCGACGACCGTACGAATGGAATACTGTATTCAGAACATAAAAGTTTTATTTACATAATATACACACTAACTCAATATAGCGTCATCTAACTCATGCGATATGCTACTGGCCACACGTACGTGTTTCTGTTGTATGAAAGCCCCCTCAAATATTTATGTGTTTTCATATTCATTGTTATAGCTGCCTATAACAACGAATCTACCTATCTGTAACCAATACACTGTCTACCAATCTCGGTTCATTAGAAACAGGACAACGGATTCGTATGCCCGCATTAATAAAATAATCTTAGCTCTGAGACTGCTATAAAGTTTTGCTAAATGTACGGAAAACTACTCCCTACTTATCTTAAGTTTAGAGTTGAGAGTAGTTTATAAATAATTTTTACCCTTTAAGTGCGAAACCCTTAAAAGCAAGCCAAACTGAAATGTTTTTTCGTCATTGAATAGTTAACCTCGAAAGTAAGAAGACTTATAAAAATATTATTATTGAATTTTAACTGAACTCTTGTGTTTTAAGTCTACTTTAAAATAAATAAGATACCTGCATTTTTGTATTCAGCAACGGTTAATAGGTAGTATTTGTAACTGTATGATTTTTTTTTTAATAAATTTATCAATTTTTATCAGCCAGACTTATTAAATTTAAGCTACAGAGTTTATAATGTTTTATCCAAATTACAGATTTCAGTAAGCTTACATTTCAGCCCTAGTGTCTACTACTGTAGAACTGCTGTAGCTACTGTAGAATCCGAATAAAGTATATTTTGTTTTAAGCATTTAAAACTAAAAAGATTACGATACCATGCCAAAAACCATAACGCCAACAAAAAATATATTCAACCAAACTTTTTATCGCAGTCATAAACAGTATCCCAAATGTGTCCAAAGATGTTATTAAATAGCAGTTATGACTTCTTAAAAGCCTATTATAACGTTTTTAGTGTAAGAAGTTAAAAAACCAATAACTATTATGTGGTTCATGATACAGTCGCGTCGGTAAGTGAGTATTCAAGTCAGAATATGAGTAATATAGCTTAATAGAAACCGCCGCCGCCGCCGCTTGCGTTCGTTTCTATGGCCTGTCAGTACGTTGCCATGATCATATATACGTTAAATTGGATAAAAAGTGAGACGTTAATTTTTTTTTAGTTTTTTTGTTTAATGATAAGATTTTGGAACATATCAGTTCAATATATTTGAAGATATAAATTTTATATTATTGTTCATTTATCTAGCAGGTATGAAGACGTATATTATATTGAGAATAATAAATTTTCTGATAGCAGCTACATTCGTAAATCGTTTCAGCGTAAAAGAGCCAAAAATGGCGTTACTTTAAAAATGGCCATTATGTATTGCTAAGCTGTAATTTGTATTATTGATTTTTATATGATTTTTTGTAAGCCTTGTGCTAAGATATCATCACATATCTTTACAACTCTCCTACTACAGGGCTGTGAGTCTCTCCTCTGGGTGGCGAGTAGGTTGAGGCCATAATCCACCAAGCTGGCCCAGTGCTGGTTGGTGGATATTAGAATCAGGGCGCTGAAATGACTTCCGACAAACTACAACTGATAACAGTCTAAATAACAACTGACTGTTACTGAGCGCGCCAAGCATTTGTAACCTGCGCTATTAATTTGTATAAACAACAGCCACTGCGCCAAGACGACTTCGAGAGACTTCGAGTGTTCTTAATTATACAACTTGATAACTGTTCAGTAACTCTAATCTTAAATCAAACGAGTAATTTGTCATTACATGTCAGCAAAGAAAGGATTTATAATTACATATTTACCTTTGAATGAATTGATTAAAAATTCCGAATATAGAACTAAGCCTCTAAATATTAATCCCGTTGTCACGAGTGATCCATTAAATTCCGTTTTCGAATTGGTAACTGACAGGTCACGTCAGACTTTAAAATCTGTCAGTTATTAAAGAAACAGAATATTTGAGCGATTGTGTTTGAATCACAGAGATTAGTAAACAAAAATAGAACAGAAAAATATTTTTTAATACAGTTGCTCAAAAAGTGGCGTATTGCAGGGACGTTTAGCGTTCGGGATGTGGGCTATTACACACTTGTGCTTTTTCTTTACCTTTTCCGCACTCGTGCGTTCTCTTTCCCAAATGTCAAAATAATGTCCAATAAAAAGAAAAAATCAACCACGAAGGTTTTATACTTAAAACAAAATTCATAGAAGTTTTTACGATTCATGCAAATATTTCTGAAAAGAAGCTGCTAATTTGTTTCAATATCAGGTAAAATGATTTGATGCAATGAGTTAGGTTAGGTTTCATTTAATTTTATCTCATTAAATTCATTTTCATTTCATGTCAATGCAAAAAATCTAGTAAAGACTTGGCTGTATGGGCATAGTTCCCTTTGCCTACCCAGAATGGGTAAACAAAAAAAATCTCTGTTTATAATCTTTCCCGGCTGGCGCCATTTTGTATATTTTATAAAATTGCTTAATTTTTTCGCAACTGTATTAAAAATAGTCGTTCAGTACACGTGCGGAACCGTCATTGCAACTCGTTCCGACTGTCAACCCTCGCCTTCGGCTGCGCCTCGGCTCGTGTAGACATTTGTCGGAACTCTTTGCAATGACAGGCTTTCCGCACTCGTAATGAAATATACTATTACACTGTCTAAAAATTAGGGCAAGCTTTTATAATTATAAGCTAAAATAACTGCAAAAGTTACAAAATTTTAGCAAGTACACTAGCAGTTTTTTAAGGCTCTACTCACGATGATCTACATTTTTAAGAGTATACATAATACGATCCTTGCATCAACTCTCAATGTTTATAATATAAGTGGCTAGAACTGTGGCTGTATTTTCATGAAGTCGCCAAAAACTCGCCTTTGCTACATAGGCCGTAAATATGAAACAAATGAATCTTGGAAATCATTATCATCATTATTAGTGACAAGACACTCATTCCTGCCAAAGGCGTGCTTTCAAAAATCTCGCACTGCCCTGATCCATAGTTGACCGATACTCATTCAATCAATCATTTTATCATGGCTACCTATGGTAATGAGATACAAATGCAGGGCCATAATGTTGGAATCATGCAATAATTAATTTAAAATAAATAAGTATTTGATTTGACTAGTTTCTTGTTGGTTATTAGATTAAAAATTCATCCCCTCCTAAAGTATATTTAAACCAGGACACAAAGCTTCCTTCTTCCTTGCTGCATTTAATTATGTTAGGATAAAGACGTATTATAACTTCTAGTGAGTTACAATAAATATAATAAGTATCTAAATCATCATGTTTCTTTTATCACCTATAACCTACCTCTAAAACATAACACTTCATTGGTTGTAAAACCCTTTCAGGCTTTGCCTTGCTAACGATCACCATTCTACTAATATCTGCCGCTAAATTTCACTGCTCTGGCGGTGTTATATTCCAAAAATGTTTTATAGTGAGCCAGTTTCTTCCTGAAGCTGGTAGGTCACAATAGTATTTCTTCCTAAAGCTCTGTCATCCTCTTTTCGTAATTGTTCTGTCATCTTTCACCTCATTTTCGACCTTCAACCTCATCTTAACTTACCAACAGGTGAGATTAAGATCAAAAACGAGATTAGTCACTGTTACAGGAAAAAGTTTTACACTCACGAATAGATAGGTGCTCCTGCTTGTACCAGATGACTGAACCCATTCTGTCGTTGGGTAAGAAAGGAGTGACGTCACAGGGCAGCTCAACAGCGCCATCCATTGATGCGTGTAGATTTTCTATTGCAGCTGAAAGAAAAGTTTATGCATTGCTAGAATTGTTGGACATTTATTAAATTATCGCCGTCTAGTCCTAAAGTAAGCTCATATTATTGAGTTTAGGTCTAGTTTTACAACGGATATACATACTCATGTTTTTTTTATTTGTAAACCCATATGTAATAGTGTAACATAATACACCCAAAGCAATGCAAATAAACATATTCATGAACACAAATATTTGCATTGTACGGAGATCGAATTCGCTGGGGTTTTGAGGCAGAGAGTTGAGTGTTACCTACTTTCCGCAGTGGTCGTTTATTCTCGTCTAATTCTAAATCATAGTTTTACTAATATCAAAATTAACATCAACTGCTGATCTTTTTCCTTTATTCCCAATTTACTTTGAAAAAATAAGGGCAGCAAAATATCGAATGATTATTGTTGGTTTTCAGATTACAGCCCGGACACGTTTCACGACTTTAGTTGTAATTTCCGCAACGCAGGTAGGATAAATCCTAGCATAACAAAAAGAAGACATTGTATGTAGGTATTTCCACAAATTCGGGATTGATTCAAAGTTGTGTGGAATAAATAGTAAACAAAGTAAGCTTACTGAGAAAATTCTTTTAGTTTTTTGACTGTAAAAAAGCTGTATTTTTTATTTACGTTGAATTCTGGGGGTTTAACTCTTATTTGAACTTAATTACATACCATTTTTGAAAGGATGGATTTGTGAAAAAAAATTTGTCTATAGGTAGATGGAGTGAATAAAGTCAAACATTACATTACATATTAGAAAAAAAAAACGATGATATATCGTAATACATTTAATAAGAAGGGCTTTTTTTCTTAATATAAACATTAATATTAACATTAGTCCCCTCGCATTACCAAAACAAAAAGAAAACTTGACGTCAATTACTATAAAAATATTTTTTCACATTATCATAGAAATCTAAATAATATGATGATAATAAAATTAAATTATTTAGATTAATAATAATAATAAACGCAGCAGAACAAAGAATAACACAACATAACACACCTTCATCACCCAACACAGATCCCATAGATGTTGTTCAGGAGGCCTATGGCCAATCACCTGGACCCACTGTGAGACCACGCAAACGTAGGAGATGGACAAACGAGATGAACCAGTTCATATGGAAAACTTACCTACGTATCACATCTCTTGAAACTAATCTCACGCAATACTTAGAACCACTTTATACACAATTTATGCAGAAATTTCCCGATATGGATGTAAGTCGACAAAACGTTGGAGACCAACGAAGGGCTATATTACGGAATAAACTTCTGAGCTCCGATATCAACACCTGCCGTATCACAAGGAAGTTTCTAACGTCTGGAACAAACATAAACGAAACAACACAACTTTAACATGCTTGGTTTTAGGCCCGCATTGTTAAATAACTTACCTCTTTTAGAGAGAATATCCTTTTTGATATATACATAAAATAATAATACTCATTATTACCAAAATTAGATACAAATACAATTTCATGGTAATAACAAACATAGAAACTGACAATTAGGCGACCTTATCGCTACAAGCGATTTTTTTTTTCTGACACTCACAGTACATTATCTATCCCAAATTAAGTTTCTTACAGAACTTGTGTTATGGATACTAGATAACTGATAATCTTAAGAAATATATACACATACATCTTGAATAAATACATATTTTTTATTAGAATAAACTTAAATAAACATATAAACATCCATGACTTGACGACTAATATCTGTGTTCAACACACAAATATCCGCCGCCGCCGGGATTCGAACCCAGGACCTCTGGCATAGAAGGCAATGTATGTTACCGCTACACAAGCCGGTCGTCTAGGCATTTCGTCCAGGTAACCTTTTAAAATGAAATACGAAAAAAAAATCAAATTAACAAAACAAAAAGAAATAACAAAAAAAAATCTATGGGCAGAGTATTTAGACGGTAAAACGCTAATCAAATTATAAACCCTTATTACTATGAACCCTTGCTGAACCCCCAAGCACACTACAGATCATTTTATAACCACATAATACCCAAGTAACTAGTGATGGGTTAAAATTATACAACGTGGCTTCCGAAGATTCTGGAAAATTATTTTAACAATTATAAACTTTGATCGGTAGGATCCAATAACAAAGCCAAAGTTAATATTAAAAATAACAGATTGAATATACAAGGTACTCCGCTTGATTTTCCATAAGCCTTGGGTATTAATGGGACTATGTAATAGAACAAATAACATGTAAATAATTTTTCTATTTTAATTTTTTTTTTAATTTTTCGTACAAAATCATTCAAGTACTTAAGTCAAAAAATCTTAAGTAAAATACCTTTATGCGAAGTATGACACGGTGGCATTTTCTATCCCTTTTTTCGCTAAGCATAGGTACAGTTCGCAACGTTTTGCGTTGTACATTGTACAAACGTTGCGAACTGTACCTGTGTTTTTCCTGACCACTACAGTCCTGGAACTTTTAAGTGTCGAGTGAATAGGTTTCTCGTGGATGGACGTGTAACACCATAGTCTTCATGCGCACTTTCCATCAGGTGGCATGGAAGACAAACGTCCTATCCTTACAATATAAAAAAAGAAATGCAACATTCCTCAACGCGTCTTTTGAACAAATGTTAAAGAGATTTTACAAGGCTGATAATTTATGAACCCCTTAAAAAGATTTGTGATATCTTGGAAAGTATGCACTTTTGAACAACATATTCTTTGGCAAAAAGTATTATTTTTTAGTAAGGTACAAAACCACAAAGTTATGGGAAATCAAACGCAACACCTTGTATAGAGCTACTTTTTTGGTATGTTGATAGTCTATTCTTGTTGAGTTCTATGATGTTTTTGAACCAGACGCCATAGACAATTTTTGGATAGTAAATCCAGCTGTCTCTTCAATAGCAGAATAAAAAATAACACATAATTAATAAATTATAAAAAAATAGTACATAGGAAGTATTACGTACAACATACATACATAACGTCACGCCTGTATCCCTAATGGGGTAGGCAGAACACCAGACGCTATAAAACCATCTGATGTCACGTTTGACAAATTTGGAGGTATGTGATGATGGAGAGACTAGCAGTGATAGGGGGTCAGCCTATCGCCCACAAAAACGTCAATAAAACCTCCGTCCCTTAACTGACTTTTACAGTATGCCCGGGAAGAGAAGCAACTGGCACATTCTATGTTTTTCTTTCGCTCCCAGTCCAGCATGGAAGGTATTATGAATATAGGAATAGGAAGTATTATGGGTTACATTACGTGCATTGATTAAACTGTTTATCCAGCCCTTGCAAACAAACAACAATCTCGGAACATTCAATGTTTTGCAAAGTAGGGCCAGTAATCTAACTTTAATTTTATAAGCATGTCATAAAACCAGAGTAGAAGTACAGACTTCACAATTTGGAAATAACATAAAGGATTTTATTACCTTATAAACGAGAATTAATTCGCAAAAATACCTAGATCCCATATAAAACTTTTATCCGAACAGTTTCATAGTGATTTCATAATCCTCATAAAAAATCACTATGGTCAGCATGAATTCAAATGTAATTTCGATACGAATAAAAAACAAAATAAAAAATTTGGAAAACCCACGACGCGTCGGTTAAATATTAATTGAAAAAGAATAAAATAATTTAAAATCCCCCGACTTTCGCAATAACATAGGTATTCAACTCCCTATGAACTTTATAAGAAGAGCAAGAAAATCCGTCGAGGGCTGCCATCAATATTTTAATTTTCAATATAAAACTACAAAACGAATTCATTCAATGGCAGCCCCAGACGGATTTTCTTGCTCTTCTTATAAAGTTCATAGGGAGTTGAATACCTATGTTATTGCGACAAGTCGGGGGATTTTAAATTATTTTATTCTTTTTTAATAAATATTTAACCGTCGCGTCGTGGGTTTTTCAAAATTTTTATTGTGTTTTTTATTTCAAACTTTTTAAAGAGCATAGTATAGGTACCATACATTACATTACACAACACCTTGTTCCTCATTACCTATTTAAGAACATTATACCAATCAAATCCAAAGCGATAATTGAAAACGGCATTCAAATCGGACCAATGGTTTGCAAACAAATATTTACTGCAGCGCCCCCTGGTGAGTTGTTACCGTAACACCTATCTAAGAACATGCACCAATCAAATCCATAGCGATTACTGAAAACCGCGTTAAAATCGGACCAGTGGTTCTGGAGATAAATGGTAACATTGGTTTGCACAAACACCCTCTCACCCCAAACGCATATACCGTCTCCGTTCCGTCGTGGGTAAAAAGTTGAATTTCAATGAAAAGATAACACGACGCTGTTGAACTTTTAGAACGGAATAGCGTATTCAATACATTGTTTTTTTTCTTCATGCTTTATGTTTCATTTTTTGACGTGAGTGTGATACGGTATGAAACTAGGTCGAACATTTCTTGATTTTAATGGAGTAATGAGAAACAGATGACACTGAGTACATTATTATAACAACATATGAAAATAATATTAAAAAAGAAATGCATTCGCGGATTTCAGAGATTATTTTCTTGTTTATATTAACACTGTTCATATGCTTTATTGTTTTTAAACTACTTTTAACTCATTGACTTGTAATGATTGAGTATTTAGTTAATCAGTAAAAATACTTTCAATGCAAAGCATTATTTTTTTAGTAGCCCAGCTCATGAAGGAGCTTATTACGGGGTTACTGCGATTATTTATTATAACTTAATGTTTTGGTATTACTGATGTCATCTTTGTTTAGGTGTTATTATAAAATACAGTTGTATTTAAAAAAAAATATGAATGAACCCATTAAAAACCCTAATCACGCTTAGCGTGTTAAGCTTCAACTTAGGAATTCCTTTGTGGATCTGTTTAACGGCATAAAACGTCTTTAGTGATGTAGGTAATGATCAATATTTAATGATAATATAAGAGGTTACTTCGAACACGGTGATATTTATGGACATGAAATAGTGAACTACTATGGAATGCGTGTCAAATATTATCACCCGATATGTACAATAGTAATTTAAACATTATACAGGGTAAATTATATTGTGACAAATTTTAAAAATTGAAAAAGAGCACTCTGTACCTACTCGATTCTGATCATAATTATGTAATAAAAGAAGGTAAGTTAACCTTGTTCACTAAAATTCCCTATAAATAAAGGGTTTTTTCGCGGCACTAACCACTCTGTAAACCGCCGCATCAAAAGTAGTAAGCCGCGCTCCACCGCAAAAGGAGTATGTGCGCTAGTGTAATCATGCGTTGGTGATGAATTCTTTAACTTTCGGTTAAGTTTAATCAGCAAATAATTTATATTTTTTTTTATTTTGATTTTTTCCTTCGAAATTTGAAAGTGGCCTACCAGTCACCCTGTATTTTTAAATAATAAAAGTCGAGTAAGCCGGAAGCAGTTGGTGTTGTTCTCAACCTATTATATTCACTAACTGGTAATGTCATAGCAATGGACTTAGATAAACGATAGTTTTAAGACATATAAAATTAAATATAAATATTATTATATTTATATTTAATATTTTTTATATTAAATTTAAATTTGACGACCACTTTGGCGAAGGGGTAAACCTATCTGCCTCAGACGCCAGTGGTTGCGGGTTCGATTCCCGCCCGGAATAAGAAAAAATAAAATGTTCCGGGTCTGGGTGTTTATCTATATATGTATTATATTCTAGGTTCTCCCCTAGTTCGCTACATGGTATCTCATAACACAAGCTTCGCTTACTTTGAGGCCATGTAGTTGGTGTGATAGTCTGGGGATTTTATTTATTTATTTATTTAAACGGCGCATTTATTATTATAACAAAGGTTTAATATAACAATTTATTATTATATCTGGTAAAAGAGTGTTATATAAAACATTTTTTTAATTATTGTAATTTGTGTACAATTAGAATTTACATTTTAAGTAGACGTTTTGTTGTCTTTACGGATAACATAATATAAAACCAATGTTATTCTCTAAATATCAAAAAAACACAGAATTATCGATACTTTAACGAAATTCTCACATCACTAGCAGACGTCTAAGCCAGGTATTCCCAGTGTTTAAATCTAAACCAAGACCGCATTTTATTATGATTGAGAGACCGCGCAAGATAATCGACATTTTTAAAGTGAAATAGGTCATTCTTCTTCGTGCTAATGTTAGATATTCTTATTTTGAATTTTCAACCGAATTCAAGGATCAAGAGGTTCTCAATTCGAATGATTTTTGTTTTTGATTGATTTAGATGATGCTTATTTCATTTGTAAGAAAATACTTCAGATACAATACAAATATAACATTGGAATCGACTAAAGTTTTCGAGAAAAAGAAAACAGTGAAACTAAAAATATTTTGCATTTACTTAAGGCGATTCGCACATCTGGCAGCGTAGCTGTTATTAAAAGCATAAATGTTTTTTTAAGTCTAACGCTAGTTTTGAATCTGTGAATATTGCGTTTACTATTTTAAATTAAATTATAAGTTTATATTTGGATACCATTAAAAATTTGATTTACTAATAAAAATTTAAAGAAGCTTCTATAAAAGGTTTTATTCTATCCCTTAACTCTTATCTTATTTTCACTAAAATTTAAATTGTAGTTCCAAAAGTATCTGCATAATTTAACCCTCACGTCGTCACTTTTATAATTATTTCCAATAAAACACAACGGATCATTATGACCCTTCAACACTTCATAAATACCCTTAACCGTGTACAGTTACACAGTTTTTGTTATATTATTCTTTTGTTTCCATAGTTCCTTTTTGGTACGGATTGGTGCATGAAACAATCTGCCTGCGTCTGTTTTCCTGACCACTACAGTCCTGGAACTTTTAAGTGTCGAATGAATAGGTTTCTCGTGGATGGACGTGTACCACCATAGTCTTCATGCGCACTTTCCATCAGGTGGCATGGAAGACAAACGTCCTATCCTTACAATATGGAAAAATACTTACTTTACTTTAAAAATCATACTTAGTTTGATTTATTTGATATTTTAAGGACGTTGGGGTTATTCGTTTTGAATTGTTCCCACGACGGCGCTTCCCAGTACGGCGCTCCGTCCAATATATGTCATTTCACGTCATTTTGTGCAGTCACAGCAAGAAATAAATCATATAAACTACATTCGCTAAGTATCCAAATTAAAAGTCAAAGGAAATGATTCAACCCGAATTTAATCTCAATCTTACCTGACGGTACATAAAGACGAGGTCGAAGATGTAAACACGAGAAGTTCTGGAAAATATAATGATCGACTTGATAGGAAAGGTGATTGCCACCGAAGTAAACTCTGAATGTGTACTACGCTTGCGTGGTCGCTCGGATAAGTCGCTAATTCTAAGCCAGCTGAGCTTTCGTTTTTTAATTTAGTTCATATAAACAAAATAGAAACAGTAAATTGAAACTTAATCCACATAAAGATAAAAGATGTGCCTAAGTAAGATAAGATACTGACAGCTGCTAACTAAGCCCCAATTTCACCGTGTAATAAAACGCGATCAATTTGAGTTGAACTCGGTTTACGCATTAAAACGAGTTCCGCCTTCAATTTTTCTTTAGTCAAATCCGAGATTTGTTAATCTAGGATCAGAAGGAAATCGGGGCTAAGGCTCATTGTGCTGTCGTAAGGCTTCACGATTCACGTAATCGTGTTTAAATTATCCAATTTAAGTCAACGTTTCAGGCTTGTATTAATTAATGAGTCCTTCCCAACTCCAACTAGACCGGATCCTAGAATATAAATTCATGAATATATAGATAAACCCCAATAATTTGGGGTAACAAGGCTTCGACGTAGATCTAGACCACAAATTAGAAGGATAGTTATACTATATCTAGCCGTAAATAAGAACCAATATCTGTTGAGTTTCTCGGTCGCCATCCTGATTAGTGATGCTTTCCAAAACAATGTTAAAAAGAAAATCTATTTACTTAATTTCGAAGGTAGATACTTAAGGCGAGGATTATGCGTAGGAGCAATCTTAGTTCGGGCCTTAAACGGAAATTAAATTAAAGAAGGCCTGAAATTTATACCTAAAGAATCATAAAGATTAAAAGATTCTTTATCAAAAATATGGTCACTGGATACAGAGTGTATGCGTTAGGCTGTCAGGTTATAAAAGCAATTAATTTCATCTCCAAAAGGAATCAAATTAAAACGATGTGACGTGACGGCTCTTCAGTTAAGCAAGTTCATAAAATAGTCTCTTAGATTTTCATAATTCGTTATATTTAATAAAACACTTTGTTAATCGGATTTCTTAGTATATAATGTGACACAAAAAAGGTTCGGTAAAAACACCAAAACGACCACCAAACGTGAAAAATATGCGATGGCATGGCCTAAAGAAAGGACGCCGTGAACAAATTTTTTTTTCATCAATATTTTTGAGGTGAAATTTAAAAGAAAATATAATATTATGCCGATTATTTATTTTGAAATAAACTATAATTTTCGGTAATACCAACTAGTCATTAACATCCATTCGTAATAATTAGCTTGACGAATAACAGGTTTATTCTTTTTTTAATTACTGGATTTCCACCAATGTGTATAAATGCTGGACAAAGGAAAAATATAGATTGTGCTAGCTGCTTCTCTTCCCGGGCATACTGTAAAAGTCAGCTAAGGGACAGAGGTTTTTGGAGTTTTTTTTGTGGGCGATAGGCTGACTCCCTTTCACTACTAGTCTAAGATCCGAACTTAAAACGACCTTCACCGGGCTGATAATAGATTGAAACCTTTTTTATAACAAAACTAGCATATCAGAAAATATGTTAAGAATGGGTTGCCTGAAAAAATCCTGGAGAGGCTATTTTTAAATATATAAAAAAAAATATTAAAAGTTGAAACTTCAAGATAATAAGAAATTTTTTTCCTGACTTGAAGTATCAAATGTAAAAAAGAACACACATTTCCACTCGCGATAATATTTATTCTTAAAGATACGCAAACCCCAATTAGGACCAGATTTTCTGCAGACAACCCTATATCAAGGTGTTCGCAATAAAACAACGCTTATATTGTATATATTTTTTTCTATTATATATTTAGAATATATTATATATACCTACTAAAACCTGACAACCGAGTTGTTTGTCCAGGAAAAGAATAGGCAACCCAACGGCTGCACATTCCATACGTTTGATAGTGTAAGTCAGGGTAAAGATTTTCTTATTATCTTGATGTTGCAACGTTTAATAATATTTTTTTTTAATATCAAAAATAGTGTGTCCAGTATTTTTATCAGGCAACCCATTCATAACATATTTCTAACATACCAAATTTGTCATAAAATATGTTTAATTCTATTATAAGCCCGGTGAAGGTCGTTTTAGGTTCGGATCTTTTACTATTCAATTGTCTCTCTCCACCATTATAATGCCTCAAAATTTGTCAAATGTGACATCAGATGGTTTCATAATCTATGGTGTTCTGCCTACCTCTTTAGGGATACAGGCGTGATGTTATGTACGTATGTATAAATTAACTAGTAACATTTTTTTCTTTCCGTGACTGAAATTATGAACACGACTGATATATTATCCCTCAAGTGTTACTGTAATAGATAATATTTCTTTTAAATACAACTCCAAATAGAACCAGAAATCCCTTTAAATCCATCCATTCAAATCATCAAAATTCAAAGCTAGGTATCTTTCAGGTGCACAAATGTGAGGTATAAGTTTCAAACTAGCTAGGTACTTTACACATTCGCGATCGAAATCCTCAAGTAGGTGCTTCCGTGAAGTTTCAGGCACGTTTGCTACAAACTGGGGAGGACTGCATAGAATATGTGAACATCTCAGTGGGTGGTTTTCCTTTAGGATTTTATTAGTTTTATTATCAACAAGAGATGGCGCCTTGATAGTTGTTAGATTGTACCATAGATTTCAAATGTAACGATTTTTAAAATGTATAAATAAAGTACTACTCGACAGCTACAAGCTTGTCTTATGTTTATCGTCATTAAATGTAATTTTCATACAATTTTAAATAATTGTTAAATAACTTTATTCCGCCGACTACATAATACTTTATTCATTGTATAGGTGTATTCTTAGTAAATAAAGTTTACAGTGGAAAATATCCTATACATATGTTATATTTATCTGTATTATATTTAAGAAATATTGTTAAGCTGTTTGTTTGCTTAAAAAAAAAAACTTTTATTCCACTATTGAGAAATCAGGCCTTACCTATATAAATAGACTGGTTATAAAATGTTTAACTATAGAGAACAAAAACCTTAAGAAGGTATTATTCCAATTAAACTTTTTAGATTAAATATTGAAATTATTTTTTTTTTGTTTATACGGGGACTAAGGATTAAATATCTCGCAGTAGGTATCTTTATTTTTTATTCTTCATTAAAACAAATAAGACTGTGTGACGCGAAAAGTAAATTAAACTAATATAGACCAATTTCCACAACATATGCCAACGCCATCTAGGGAGATATAAAAATGATTCATTGGAAAACTGTTTACTGCTTCATCGCATCGTTTTTTTAGTTTTTTACGCCTTCATTTATGTTTTTTCGTGTGCATTCCTACTTGATTTACTCCAAGAAGTGAGAAAAATACCTGTTTAGTTTCAAGAATATAAAGGAATAATAACGTCAGTTATTAATTTAATCCTACTTTTGGAGTCTTATTGAAATAACCACTAGCTTCACGTTGTTTTAATAATTTAAAGCATAACAAATACAGGGTGAAAATTTTTAGGTATTGAAGTAGAGCACTCTGTACTCGATTCTGTTCATTATTATACAGGGTGACTGATGACAAATTTTAATTACTGAAGGGGAGTATTCTGTACTCGATTCTGATCATAATTATGTAATAAAAGTAGGTACTAAATTTTTCTCTAGAATTCCCTGTAAATAAATACTACTATGTTACTATTTAAAACTGAGTCAATCGCGGCACGTAACTTGGCATGCGGATCATAACCATGCGTTGCGTAATTAATTCTTTAAATTTCGGTTAAATTACTTAGTAAATAATTAATCTGTATTTTTTTTCTCTCCATGTATGATCTCAAACTATCATCAAATTTTAAAAGTGACACATCAGTAACCCTGTATAACACTCGTAAAGTTTCATAAAATAAGTATTTGATGGTATATAGATGTATTCATTTTAACTAACAACCTCTTGAGCAAGATAGCATACATTAATATACGTTTAAGTATCAGGTCTTTGGAAAATTCGTGTTCAAAATCCTTAAGTGGGTAAAGTTTCAGGCACGTTTGCTTCAAAAATTTTAGGTACGTTTAATAGTCACTCATTCATGGGCCAATTTATATGATGCTTTATAATAAAATTCCAAAAACTATTTATGATCGACCCTTATATATTAGGCCCTTATGTATAATTTTAAGAGAGAAAAAAACCGGCGAACGTTTCATTTATTTATTTATTTATTGATAAAACACAAAAAAAAATTACAAACAAAATTAAAATTAAATGTTTAACAAAAATTAATTCGGGCAATGTATTATTATTATGTACTAGCTGTTGAGCGCGGTTTTACCCGCGCAATTTCGAATCCCGCGGGATTTTCGGGATAAAAAGTAGCCTATACGGATTTGGAAGAATCCCTCTAAGTAAGGGTAAAAAAAAAATTTGAAATCGGTCCAGTAGTTTTTGACTACTTCCTCTTATAATATTATATTAGTATAGATTTCGGATATTGTAAAACGCCATTTTCGCTTTCTGTATTGATATAGAAGTATGTACGTTTCTTCTTTAATAATCAAAACAACACAATGAGTAAAAATTCAGTAAAACAGTGCGTAAAGGAACAGTCTTACTACAACTCATAATTTAATCCTACCTACTCTTGGAGTCTTACTAAAATAGCTAAGAACTTACTTCGGTTTTAGCGACGATTTGTTTGAAACCAACGACTGGTTTCGTTGTTGACCCGTTCAAACAAACACACTCGCTCTTGAGCAACATATCTTGCAGGTGCACAGTGAGTAAGGGCCCGTTCACACCAGATCCGTCAATGACGATTCGTCCAAAAACACGATACGTCATGACGGATACACGTTCACATTGCATACGGAATCGTGTTATTTCACGATTCGTCAAAATTTCCGAATTGATGTTCACATTCGTTTCGTGATTCAGAGTTCAGTCTTGGCTGAACTACCTAACTCTCATTCGTCACAAAAAATTCACGATTCGTGTTTTTTGAAGAATGAGAGTTTTAAAAGACTATACGTGATTTAAGACGTGTCCGTCATTTTACACGATTCGTGATGCGTGTGAACACGGGAATTTAAAAAGCATTGCTACCGTCAAAAAAAAAACGAATCATGAAAAAAGACGTTTCCTCAAAAAACACGAATTGTCCTGGTGTGAATGGGCTCTAAGTGTCAAATATGCGTCTTCTGCACTTTCACGATTGCAAGTTCTAAGTGCTTTTATAAAGTTTCAGGCACGTTTATTAAATACTAGGAAGGATGCTTACACATATTCTACGCAGTCCTTCCTTGAAGTTTTCAATTGCAGAGGGAATGATTTATCAAAGTACGAGCGTTTACCCGCGACTTCGTACACGCATAAACTCAAACGTCCTATTTTCCGTTCCCGTGGGAATTCCGGGAATTCCTTCCATTATACAAACAGACACTTATTGAGGAACCTTTATACCAAGTATCACATCCGTGCACTTAAAGAATAAGATTTTATCATACAAACTAAAACATCATATATTTCCCGTTCCCGTGGGAATTTCGGGAATTCCTTTCATAATACAACCAGTCTCTTTTGAAGAACTTTTTTGCCAAGTATATCCGTGCACTCAAGGAATAAGATTTTTCATACAAACTAAAAAGTCCAATAATTCCCGTTCCCGTGGGAATTTCGGGAATTCCTTCCTTAGTGCAGTTCCTTAATGTAGGGGACATCTCCTAAAGAATGTATGTTCCAAATTTCAGCTAGTTACGGTAGTTACGGCTGTACGTTGTCTGTCAGTCACTCAGTCAGTAACGGAACAGTTTTATATATTATATTGATTACGCCACAGATGGTAATTTTTATATTTATTATAATTTGATATACACATTAAATTATAATTACAATTGAAAAGTAATTACTCACGTAATATGAAAACATTTTGCCAAAACATAATTTGGGGGATAGCTTAACACAGAATTAGGGTACCGCATGACAAACCGCCGACCCTCAAAATGATATCAAACTAGCCAGCGTAGAGAGTAACTTCATGAAAATTTATGACTTACCCTAAAGAGACGCAGTTTGGGCAAAAATATGCATTGCGAAAATATTTGAACATTAAAAATGAAATTTTTGGTCACCCAAATATAAGGGTGGGTCATAATAAAAAAACATAAGGGGCTGTTTTCCTTTTATGAATTTACCATAGTATGTTGGGGTTATTATTTAAAATAATTATTTTATATGGCTAGTAATTAATTAGGTCAACATCAATATTGGGTAGTATTTAATCGAGTAACTGTAAATAAAAAAAATAGGTGACAAAAGTAATGAATTTGACTTCCTGTTTTAATTAAGTGAGCGACTGACTGCGAGCGACGAAGAATCAATGAAACTACGACTTAAAAACATTATTTAAGGGTGCTAATTAAACAGACTTCTTTTTAATAGCATTATTCCCCTCTAAAAATCTATGTTGCCTTCTAAATTACTATGTCAGCCACAATCCGTGCCATAAATCACGTCGGGGTTATTTAAAAAAGCGTTTTTTAAATAATCCGTATATGGCGCTTCGCCGGCCGCTGCCGCGGCACCGCTCGCTATGCTCGCTAGGCTCGCGCACGTGTATGCCTAAATGCAACCTAACTGCTCCTCCTCGCTGCGCTAATTGTCGCACCTAACCGTACCGACTACTTCTTCCGGAACGGGAGCCCTTCTTGTCGCATAATATTTTTCGTCCCAATGTTAATGAATATGCTACTTAATATAAAATAAACGTATGAATATAGACATTATGATTTTCAATATTTTGCACCTAACCAACCTACTTGTTTTCTCATGATTACGTAGTTTGTGATTTAGTCGCTCGTTTTATTATTTCCCTTTTTAAATGTTGACTCCTTAATCGACTTGAAGCACTGATGATGAATAATGATGATTTCAAAAATGGAACCCTTTTTTTGTTTAGGGCGTTAGTTTGCGGAATTCCATCACAACCAGTTAAACTGAATTAAAAGAACTAGTGATGTCATTTACAAAAATCGAAACGTGAATATTAAATGTTAACATCGCAAATATTTAAGTAAATAAAAACAAAACCTTTTCGGTTCTCGGTGTTTGATCGTGGAGGCAAACAAAACATTCAAAAATTCAAACACACGAAAAGAGTTGCAAAAGCTTGTACTTTTATTGCTTTAAACGTATTGGCGTAAACATAGTGGCATATTTTATATTGTCAATATGGTTTGCAGATAGAGCTTTCAATTTATGAAAATTGGCTCAAAACAATTATGGGAAAGAAATAACCGTACAATAAAAAAAATATGTAAAAATAAATAAATAAATAAATAAATAAAATTTCTTTATTCATGCCACAATCTTGAATGTTTTTTACAGAGTAATCTTACAGTCTAAGTACAAAATAATTACTATTCAAACATCATACAATAAGGCTAATATAATGTATATTTAAAGTGTTACTAGAGCCCTAACTAGATTATTAAATAATCTGTAATAAGGGCACTAGTTCACCTCTCCCTAGGAAGACATTTCATATGCTATCATATACATAGGTTTGTAGGTATAAATATGTAAGTATAAGTAAGGTGACACAAAATTATATTAAAAGTAAATTATATTAAATTAATAAAGGTTAAGACTGCAATTAAGCTTATGTATGCAAATATGTTTAGTATATTAGATTATATTGAGTAGAAATATTATGCATTAAATTTTGTAGTATTAATAGGTACATGAAGGTTATTTAAATGAGGGGTGTAATTAGTTTTTCGGTGTCATCATAAGATTTCCCGATGAGCCAGGATGTTACAATATGTTTACATCGTGTGAGTGTTAAAGTGTGCTGTGAGGTAGCTTTGTTTAAGGTGTTATAAATGTACGGTCCTAAAAAGTAATAATAATGTTTGGTAAAATCAAAGTTGGGAAACGGTATAGTGCAAACATTGTGAAATCGTCGTGTTGTGCTCTCTATATAAGGAGTGAGTGCGTGGGTTAATAAGACTGTTTTTAAAATAAATAGTTGTCGAACTGTAAGCACCCTCATTTCCGTGTATAGTTGTGTAGTAGGAAAAGTACGTGGTTTAAAGGTGCTTACTTTAAGCAAGGCCCTTTGGGATCTTTCCAGTGGCAGTAGATTAGATTTATTTATACCACCCCAAGAAGTGATGCAGTATGATAGGATTGATTGGCATAGAGCAAAGTATGTAGTTTTAATGACTTTCGAGGATGTAAGATGGCGAAGAGTTTTAAATAGGAAAATAAGTTTGCGAACTCGGGACGATAAGGTATCTACATGTTGTTTAAAGTTAAGGTTACGGTCAATGATTACTCCTAAGTATTTAATGGAATTTGTAGATGATAAAGGTGAGCAGGAGTTGTTACAGGTAGATGGATATTTGCAAGAGTGGGCGATTAAGGCAAGGGGACGTGTGGGTTGGGTGGTGTTTCGGATGGAGTAGGAAATATATTTTGTTTTAGAAACGTTGAGGGTTAGGGTGTTGTTATTTAGCCATGTGATGATCTGGTTTAGTCCCTTTTGGGCAAAGAGTTCGACATCTGCCCACGTGTCTGCCGCAAAAGTTAAGACGGTATCATCAGCAAAAGATATGATATTTCCATTTTGAAGGTTAGTTTCTGCTAAGTCATTAATGAATACTAAAAACAGTGTGGGCCCGAGAATACTTCCTTGTGGAATTCCATAAGACACTGGAAATTGATCACTGAGTTTATTTTCAATTTTTACTTGTTGTGTTCTGCCATATAGGTAACTAGAAAACAGCTTGAGCTGGGCATCCCGGATTCCTAGTCTCTCTAATTTCAGTAGGAGTGTGGGAATAGGAACAGTGTCGAAAGCTTTTTGCAGATCTAAAAATATTGATATAACTTTTTTGGAGCTGTTAAGTTTATCTACTATTTGACCAGTAAGTTTTAGAACTGCATCGGAGGTTGACTTCTTACGTCTAAAACCAAATTGAGTTTCTGAGATTAAGTTGTTTGTCTCTAGATAATGGATGAGTCTAGTATTAATTAATCGCTCTAGAATTTTTGAGAGAGAAGTGAGTATAGCAATAGGTCGATAGTTAGTGATTTGGTTCCTATCACCAGACTTAAAAATCGGATGTACGATGGCTTTTTTGAAGGCCTCCGGGAAAAGGCCCAACTCAAAGCAATTATTAAATATATATGCTAGTGGCTCTGCTAATATATCAGCGTGACATTGTAGTATGTAAGGAGATATGCCATCTGGTCCAGTAGCTGAATCTGATTTAATAGAGTTAATGATAGATTTAACTTCATCACGGTCAGTTGGGAGTAGTACAAGTGATTTAGGAAAAGTTTTAGGAGTGTTGTCGTTCTGTTTACTATTTGTTTTAATAATTTTACTAGCCATTGTTTCGCCTATAGTAGCAAAGTATTTGTTCACCAAATTTACTGATTTAATAGGGCATGGGGATAGACTCAAAAGCTCTAATGGCGAGTGTTTATGTTTTTGAGTGTTCGTTACACTTTTTATGGTATTCCATATTTTTTTCGGGTTACTACCTGCTTTGATAAACTGTTCTTTATCATACTGCCGTTTAACTTTTTTTAGTATTTTGTTGCAAAAATTTCGATACCTAGAGTATGTCATTTTTAGTACTAAATTTTCTGGGTTTGACTTGAGCTTTTGATGCATTTCATCCCTGTTTCGCATGCATCGCAATAGTCCGGGTGTAATCCATGGTTTAAAAATACGTTTTCGACGCGTAATAGTAAAGGAAGTAGAGTGCTTTTCAATAGCAGATTTTATGAGAGAGATTAAGTGATCGATTGCATGATTTGGGTCTGTTATTTTGTATATGTTCGATAAATCTAGTGTAAGCATATGTTTGTGTAAGTCTTCGTAATTAATTTTTGTAACTGTATTACGCATAATACTACGTGTTGGAGTTTTGTTTAGAAAGAGGTATGTTGCAAAATGGTCAGTTACGGTAGAGTCGATAGCAAGAGTAATAGAGGGTAGCTTAGTTTTTAAAATGACATGATCGAGGCAGTTTGGACCACGGGTAGGCAGCTGATGTGCCGGTAGAAAACCTTGCGAAGCAAGCGTAGTTAAGTATTGCGATGCATGGGAATCGATGTCGGATGGAACTATGTTAATATTTATATCACCGACTATAACAACATTTTTCAAATAATTGAGTGCTTCTAAAGTATTACTTAAGGTGCTTAAAAAATTTTCTATGCATATAGTGGAGGGTGAGCGGTAAATGCCTAGTATCATTACATCAGTCCCTACTTTTATACTAAGACCAGACGCATCTCCGAAAGAAATTTCATTTACAGTGGAAGTTATGTCTGAGCTTATATATGCCACTACGCCATCACTTTGGTTTAAATGTTTTGTAGTGTGATAGGTGTTGTAGTGGGGTAAGGATGGTATATTAGTATTTGACGAACAGGGCAGCCAGGCTTCAGTTAATACAATTATGTCAGGTTTTGTGGAAAGTCTTTGCAACAAAACATGGAAATTATATATGTTTTTGTTTATTGACCTTATGTTTTGTGTGAGTATTTTAAGGGTTTTATTTGGGCTTTTGATATAGTTTACGCAGTTTTCCGGCGAGCAGGTATATGAATCTGAGATATTTAAGTCATCTACGCTATCTAGGGTATCTACAAAAGAATCCACAGTAAAATATGATACAGATTCCTTGTTTTATGTCTTTGGAAATAATTATAGGTGAATGAGTGAAGTGAATTTGAGATGCGCACTTTTCGACCGGTACGTTAATGAAATGTGAGTAGTTTTGAATGTGCAATTTAATGAAATGTAAATATGTATTTATAGTTTGGGTGATGTCAGAAACATAATATTTTACAACAATAAACACGCGAACAGAGGTGAGTAAGTATGTTAGGTGTTTGATATTTGCAGTCTGATAAGAAAAAAATAACAAAAAATCGAAGACATATTTTACAAATTCAATCGTTAGTTGATTTGGAGCAAAATAGATAATTATTACTAAGCTAAATACTACTCTAAGATAAAAGTTAAAAACATTTAAGCAGTCATTGCTCTGGAAAAAGATCCTGTGTTTGTTTTTCAGATCTTATTTCGATTACCGGAGTTGTATCCGTCATACGAATAAGGACGCGTCCATCAGTGGTCCAACAGTGTTTTATCTTTCCTGTTTTTCGTAGTTTACGTCCTATGTAATAAAGGTGCGCGGCTTGCTGGGTAAGGTGGTCAGAGACATAGATCGGTACCGGGGGGCCGCTTGCACCAGCATGGGTTGAGTTTAATTTTTCGCCTGTTTGAGATTTATTGAATGACCTGGCAATCTGTATGAATTTATTTTTTATCGTTGCGTTTGAAAGCACTACTATGGTTGGCCTATTGAGAATTTTCTTGCCCGGTACTCGGTAGACGTCAGTAATATCTTTTGGATCGAGTTCCGTGCTCATTGTCGCCATCAGTTTTTTTATATGCCCCATGAGGTCGGATTTTTTTTCAGAGGCAGACCCAGGTATGTTTCGAATCTCTACTTGAGTAGAGCGGTGAAGTCGTTCAAAGTATTCTACCCTGTCCTGCAGACTGTTTATTATAATTAAATTTTTTCTGGCTTCGTCTTCTATTGTCCCTATTCTCAATAGTACTGTATCATATTGCTTAGATATAAATTCTACAGATTTTTCGATTTCCATATTGGTTTTTTGGATTTGTTTTAGTGAGTTTTCAATAGAATCCAATCTATTTGTTTGCTCAGAAATTATATCCCGAATCATATTCTCCATTTCCTTCTTAAATGCAGCTAAATCATCCTTTATGTCTTCGTGACGGCGCTTTTGTTTAGATATAATTTGCGACTGGGGCGCTGATGTGTCTCGAGACGCGGCCGAACTCACCGAAGCGATTTCAGGCTCTGCGTCTATGTCAGCGCGCGCACGACGTTCGCGTTTACTCGGTGATCGTTGCATGGTTTGGATGGCGCAGTGTGCGTGATTTAGTTTGGCGTTTTAGTTTTTTAAATAAATTTAGAAGTTATAATTACGCTTTCACAGTCAAGGAGGAAGGTGATAATCTAACAATTTAAGAATTTCAATTATAAAAATATTTAGTCGTAACACTTTTCCTTTTTTTATAATCTGTATTTCTCAATATAACTTTTGTTGAGGATTTTAGCTCCTGGCAACAATTTTCTCACTCAGTTTTTAAGTTGACGGCTATTGACTGACGTCTGTTAAAATGTCAAAGCCCATTTATGCCGGTAAACAAACAGTGAAATAATTGTTGATATTGTGACGACATAGACCAAGTTTGATGTGGTTGGCCAATGATAATAACGGTAAATAAGCAAAAATGGACACTGACCGCCTTAGTGTAATACTTAATGATGAACTGCCTTGTGAGATCTTCGTATTTGTATGTGTTTCAATGCTTGTTGATTACGGCTCTCGTGATGAAGTTACACAGCTGGAAACCTTCGTATGTTCAAAAATGAATTTACATTTGTCCTCTTGTTCTGTTTCGTCAGCAAAAACTTGAGTAGAGGTTAAAGCTAAGTAATCTCCTTTAATACAAGCCTAAGAGGTTAATACAGGTTTTTCAATGCTAAGCTATTTAATCCTGTACATTTTTTGTAAACAATAATAAAGTGAAAAAAAAAAAAAAACTACCTAAACATCTAACAATTCTACTATTCTATAATTACAGTACATCTCTGGTTTGAATAAGTAGATTATGTACAAAGAAAAACATCTTTTACATACCTAAATATTGGGTACATTCTCATTTGCATAATCGTAAGAGAACTAAGATGCGGTTCTACGCTTTCGAGGTGCAGTTTCTGGACTAAAGGTTTGGTGTTAGTATCTGGGTCGAAGTTCTATGTAAATGAATAAACTCTTTTGAACGTTTTGATGTTTAATCTAAATTACATAAACAAGAAAAAATGATCCTTCACATCAAATTTTAAAATATTAAGTGATTCATAAATAATTATTTATCCTCTGAAGCGTCAGTGCCGATGGTCGGCATGAAAAAAAACTCTATCTCGTATCGCGTGCCAATAGTCGGCAGTGTGTCAGCAGATTTTTACACTGTTGTTCTTTTGCGGATATTTAAAAACTAAAAGGTCTATCTTAATCTAAATAATGGAATATTAACCAGGAAGAAATGTGATAGCTATAAGCATTAAAAGCGCTAGTTGTCCAGTGTCAAAATATTTAGTAGGAAGTGAGTAAACGTGCGTCAAATCGTGTTGGTCCTCTGTGGTTCTCAAGATACCTATAAAATTTAATCTTGTTTATAAAAATATATAACATGACTGCATTTTAATATCAATATAGCTAGTTATAACCAAGCCGCGAAATCTGTAGGCCGTGATATCACGCCTCAGCTCCGCGGTAAACGGTTTTGGGCTCAGACCATTGAGAGGTTTTGAAGCTTTTTACTAATTCTTCAGGGTTGAATGTCGTCACGGCTACGCGTAACCTAAGTATTCAGTTTTATAATAGGACTAAAGGACTTTAAGAAAATTTACTGTTTACAAAATAAGCATAGAATCAGAAGAGCCACGCCCTTAGTAAAAGCAGCTCAGCGTGCAGTAATGTCTATACAAAATGGAGTGAAGTGAACTTAGTTCTGCATCCATAGCTTTGCTATTTAAACTTATTATCTAGCTGTTATTGGAATACGATACTGGAAATATGAAATTGAACCTGTATTTTAAATTAGATCATCAAAGCTTTATTGGTTCAGTTCTCTAAAAGCAATATTAATAAAACCTTTGTTATTGGTGACTTAGCCCGCTGTTGATCTTCATATTATCTGATGGTAAGTGACTATGAGGTCAAGGATCAGCACACGGGTTGAGAGAGGAGCTAGATCCTCAATAAATATAATATTCTGGAACATATTTAGGGTGGTCGCTAGATAAGTGCACCCTAAAGGGGTCCTTCCAAGCGGTTACTAAAATTAGTCGACTTTTACGGCATGGTTATTCAGGAAAAAGATAATGTAACATCTTATTTGAATAATTAAAAAAAAATTCTAATCTTATCCTCAGACCTTTATGAAATTAGATAAATGAATAACCTCAAAAATTGGTCGTAATCGTAATGTTTTTGAAGACATACAAACTAGGCCAACAGATTTTAAAATGGGACGAAATGTAGGTTGTCTAGCCGAATTAACTTTTAGAAGATCTGTAAAGATATATTTTATAACTTTGCCTAACTCTTAACAAATATTTTAGTTATAGGGAAGCAAAGTAGGCCAAATAATATACTTTAGGCTTATGATGTAAAGAAAAATGTTCTATATACAGAACTGAAAAAAAATCTTATTAATTCCTATACCTAATGGAATTTATTTGGCATAGCAACAGTATATCATACTCCCTTGCCGGTTCTAGCTTCGGTGACTGCTTCCTAGTCCACGGTCCATAGTATGTTATTTTCGGTCCATATATGCTTATTTTGGACTTAACAACAAATGCTGTTTTTGTAACCAATAATAAATTAAACACTAAATATTCTAAACTTGTCAAACAGGCCGCTTTTTAACAAGCCATATCTTTGCCTTTGCTGACACGTGATGAAATAAAAACAAATAAAACGAAATTCAAAGAATACTCAATTAATTTGTGTCGTGAACTGCTTTAACGGCACCATTACGACCTAATGCGGCTTCTTTGATGTATCGTAACGAGTAAATCGGGGACACTCGACATCAGACATCCCATATGTGGAATGGGAACACAAAATAAAAGAAAACAATCAATTATGTTCGTCTTTATTTTATTCTCTTACTTACGCGTGTTTTTACCTCAGCTCCTATCAAAACCGATTACCTTAGAATTGATCATCTTATTTTATACATGTTTTTTCTTAATTACACCGGAATCTTTAAGAACGTGAAACGGAGACGGGAGATTTTGCAATCATTTGAGAAAATTTTATCTGTCATTCAAAATCAGAGGCTGTGTAGGCTCAGCTTAGAATAGCCATACTGCCCTTGGATAAGCGTGTCACAAAAGGCGACTAATCTAAGTAGAAGTAGAATTAGTCGCTTGGAAGTAGAACCCTTTCAGGGTAGGCCTGGATGGTGATCACTTTTCATACAAAATTTGCCGCCAAGTTTTGCGATTTTATGAAGAACCAGGACCTCTATAAACCCGTCTGCTGTCATCTTCGACTTGTTTGTGTTTTTTTTTTAATAAAATTAATATTTTTGGCACATCCAGTTTTTCTACAAACATTGATTTTAAAAAACGAATGGTTCGATTCAAAATCTTTTAGGTGTTGGGTAGATATTTATACAGTTAATGATAAACATTAGTAAAACCGTTTTTTTTTTATTCAAACGTATTATTGAGTATGTTTGTATTAAAAGAGAGACAGAAACCATATTTTCTAAAATTATTGTAGAAAGACAACTTTGCTTGACACCTAAAAAATGGGTTCAAACTTTTAGATACAAGTTCTTTGGAGAATTTTAACGACAAAATAAAAAAAAAACTAGTACGCAAAACAAAAAAGTCGAACAGAAAGGGTTTAAAAATAGCATCAACAATACGAGCTATCCTCTTGTTATAGAGCCTTCAATAAATTGCTTTTTAATTGAAATCGGAATTGAATTCGGAATAAATAGTACTAAGATACTTCGCATAAAAAACCTATTTTATGGAAACGAGTTAATAACTATTCGAGTGGAAAAAATGAAAAATATTGTTGAGCTTGCTATCAATTATATATTTTATTCTCAACACGAAAGGTGTGTTTTTCTTTGTGTATTTTGAAATTGGTGAAATTGGTGTATGTACTTAATATACAGTACAGAAGTAGAATACCTACAGAACACACTCTTGTGAATATTTTTCAACTGACTTCAAAAAGTTTCTTGATCCGTATTTTTGTTTTTTTTTTTTTGTTTCTTATACCTACGCTTAACGCGATGATAAATAGATTTTAATAGTAAGTACTTAAGAGTGGTCCCATTAAAAAATCATCAAATTCGATGAAGCGCTTTTGATGAAACGTGTCTGGCTCCCCAAGGTGTGATAAGGACTTCGATGATGAAGTCAGTTTTTAACAGCTTTGCCTTTATCAACGACTTCCAAAAAAGGAGGAGGTTCTCAATTTACACGATATTTCAGTCAATTTTGAATGAATTTTGAAAATTGTTAGTTAGTCCCATACAAATTTTAGCGAAATCGGTTGAGACTTCATTGAAAATTTCAAACGTTTGAAAAATATGTATGATTTCGTAGAATATTTACGTTGATGACATTCTCAACTCAGCCAAAGTTTTGACGTGTTCGGTTTTTTTAATGCTCTGCATTCATTGATTATTTATATACTTACATGTTTCATTTTAATTGTGAACCCTTATCTCTTAGCTTACTAGAGTACCTGAATTCGAGACCCGGTGTCTGAAACAGTTGTACTATTTTCAACCGACTTCCAAAAAAAGGAGGAGGTTCTCAATTCGTCTGTATGTTTTTATTTTTGTCTTTTTTACTCGATATTTCAGACAATTATGATTATGATGGATTTTGAAAATTCTTGATTCATATGATAGAAGATACTTTATAGTTGGTCCCATATAAATTTCATCGAAATCGGTTGAGTATTTCATTTGAAGTGGGAATATATCTTACTTATGTTAGAGTTAAGCATTTAGTATATCATAAAATGTAATGAATACGAATAGACAGAATAAACCAGAGCGTTATCCGTAACAGTCGTCTCTCTTGGAGTTCTCTCCCCCCCCTCGCTACACCTCATGGCGACCCTGCCATGCCGCGTGTGGGTGAGAGCGTCGGGTGACCGGCGAATCTTGCAACGCAGCGGATTCCGGTGTGCCTCGGTGCACGGTTCTTGAACATTTTAAAAAGTAAAGTTATAATAACTAAAGTGTGGTCAAGAACAGTTAGAAAAATCTTGTGCAAAAAATTATAAGATATATATATTGTTGCTGACGTTCCATACAGTGTTTATAATGGGAAGTTATAACTCCAAAAACGAAAATAAAGAAATTTTGATAGCCCAAAATGCAGCAGGAAGTAATAATGCGGGAATTACCGAAATACAGGGCATAAGGAACTATATGCTCACAAACAGTGTGTTGCTAACAACGGCCTTCATTATATTTGTTGCTGTGGTATTATTCATTGGCTGCCGAAGGTGGAGGAATAAGGAGAGGAAATGGATGGAAAGAAAAATGCAGTCAGAATTTTTTTAGGAGAATGCGTCAGAGACTGTCCGGGAGGTTTAATGCTACGGAAACTACTGAGGGAGGTAATGCTGCCTAACAATTGGAAGCCAAAAGTGAGTGAAAGTGAAAAGTGAAATTCGCGCTCTTATGGTTTACGTAAAAGTTCTTTTTGTTTATTTTATACATGGACCATAAGTATAAATAATCAGTTTAGAGTAATTATCTTAAAATAAATATATGGAAAAAAACTTAGAATGTATTTTAAAAAAGTTAAACGATATTCATATTAGTTTAAGAAAATTGGGCCCAGATAGACGATTAAGGTACTTAGATAGTGTTAATAAAAAGATTTTAGAAGCTGAACAGTTATTTTTGTCATATAAGCATATAATTAATATTTTTCTTTCAAAGGAAATTACATTAGAGTTAGAAGATTATGTTTTTAATACATTAAAGGAACGCATAGAGTTAATATATAATAAAATATTGACTTATAAGATTATTTGTGTGGATTGTACAATGGCTACAAAAATGGAAAATTTTGATATTAGAACCGCAACTTCTTTAATTCCTATAATGGACAATACAGAGGAGACTATCGAAAAAATTATAGATGGAATTGAAATGTATAATGAATGTCTTTCAGAGGATACTCAGAAAAAAATACTTATTTCTTTTGTGTTAAAAACCAGATTAACTAAATCTGCAAAATTAAAATTAAAGAGCGAATATAGTAGTGTAGAGGCTCTTGTACAAGATATTCGTAAATTTTTACTTACGAAAAAGTCGGCAATTTCTATTCTTAATCAAATGAATAATTTGTCTCAAAACAATATGTCAATAAGTGAGTATGGAAATAAATTATCTGAGTTGTTTGTAGGCCTCACTATTGCACAAAGCGATGGAAATCCAAAGTCTAGTGAAATATTGAGACCTATAAACGAAAAACTTGCGATTAAAAAGTTTGCAGATGGTTTACGCAATAGGCGTTTAAGTACGATTATCTCGGCACGGGACTACTCCGAGCTGAAGGATGCGGTGAGAGCGGCCGAGGATGAGGAGCTGGCTCAACCTACGTCCTCGAACAACGTGTTCAACGCGCAAAGGAGAGGTAACCAGTTTTCTCACTATAGGTTTTTACAAAGACCGACCAACTCTACCGGTCGAATGAATAGAGGAAATTTTCATCAAAATCGAAGCAGTCTAGGTTACAATAATAATTTTTATAACAGTACAAAAGGCAAATACATACATAACAATAGTTATAATAATGGCCGGGTACCAATGCGAAATTATCGTGGTAACTTTGTGAGTTCGAGTCGTGGTCGAGTTACCCGTAGTAGGGGTAATCATAGAGCTGTTTGTTCTTTTCAAGTCGAAAATCAACCGGAAATAGAAACTTTTAAGCCGAATCAGTTTTTTCGGAACTAAAAATTACATTTTAACCTGTGACAGTAATGTGAAATATGTTTATATGAATTTAGATAGTCAAAAGTGTTCATGGCTGCTAGATACAGGTGCATCATTATCCGCGATTCGTATTAGTACATTATCAAAAAGAATACCGGTACATAAGGAATCTATTGTTATAAATGGTATAGGTGGTAAGACTTATTCAGATGGCTATGTTTATTTAACTTTACAGGCATTAGACGGAACTACTTATGAACATAAATTTTATTTATTTGAGGACTTACCTTGTAAGTCAGATGGAATTTTAGGATTGGACTTTCTGAATAATTTTAATTCAACTATAGACTTAGAAAAAAATATTTTAACTTTAACAAATGAGGAACAGAGTGTGATTCCCTTATATACTTCGCCTAAACTGAGTACTGAGTACTTAACGATTCCTGCAAGATGTGAAACTATTCATTATATAAAATTAAATTCAGATGTGAAAGAAGATAGTGTTGTTGTACAAAAAGAGTTGCAAGAACATTTATTTTTGGCTAGTTTGATAGTAAAACCTAAAAATCATATAATACCTATCAGATTAATGAATACTAGTGATAAAGAAATTATAATTCCAATTTTTCAACCTCAATTAATACCTTTAAATGACTGTAATGTTTGTTCATTTAACAAATGTTCATCGAATTCTACACGTGCAAAGATATTATTGCAATCTTTGAAACTTGATCATTTAAGTACAAGTGAACGTAATAGTATAGAGAGTATCTGTTCCAAGTATGCTGATATATTTTATTTATCTGGTGATAAGTTAACTACTACTAACTTATGCGAACAATCAATTAATTTGAAACAAAATGTAAACCCAATTTATATAAAACCTTATAGGATACCACATAGTTTGAAACCAGAAGTAGAAAAACAGGTTAAACAAATGTTAGATGATGATATTATAGAACCATCGCAGAGTGAATGGTCGAGTCCGATACTACTAGTCCCTAAAAAATCAGATGATAAAAATAATAAGAAGTGGAGATTAGTTATAGATTACAGGAAGTTAAACGACATAATACAGGATGACAAATTTCCGTTACCTAACATTAGTGAAATAATAGATTCATTATCAGGAGCTATCTATTATTCACATTTAGATCTTAGCCAATCTTATTATCAATGTAGCTTAAAACCTGAGTCGAGACCGATTACATCTTTTACTACTAGCACTGGACAGTACCAAATGAAGCGCCTACCAATGGGATTGAAGATAAGTCCAAGCGCTTTCTCTAGAGTCATGTCTGTTGCTATGTCTGGCCTTAATTATATTAATTGTTTTATTTATTTAGATGACTGTATTTGCTTTGGAAGGAATTTAGAATCTCATAATAAAAGCTTAATAGAAATATTCGAACGTCTACGTAAGGTGAATCTTAAATTAAAGCCTAGTAAATGCCAATTCTTGAAAACTGAACTTTTATATTTAGGCCATACAATGTCATCTACAGGTATAAAACCTGATGCTGAAAAGTTTAAAGTATTCAAAATTATCCTAAACCAACAAACGTTGACGAGGTAAGACGTTTTGTTGCAATGTGTAACTATTACAGGAAATTTATTAAGAACTTTGCTGAAATAACTAATTGTTTGAATAAGCTTTGTAGAAAAAATGTTAAATTTGAGTGGAGTGAACATTGTGAAAAATCATTTAATTTTTTGAAAAAAGCCCTTATATCACCACCAATTTTACAATACCCTGATTTTTCCAAAGAATTTATTTTACAAACTGATGCTTCAGGAACTGCAATAGGTGCCGTACTTTGTAATAATAACCTCAGACCAGTAGCTTATACTAGTCGACCTTTGAATAAAGCAGAATTAAATTACCCAACAATACAAAAGGAGTTATTAGCTATTGTTTGGAGTGTAAAATATTTTAGACCCTATTTATATGGACATACTTTTACCATCATGACAGATCACAAACCTTTAATTTATTTATTTGGGATGAAGGATCCGTCAAGTAGACTCTTAAAGTTTCGATTAGCACTAGAAGAATATGATTTTAAAATAACATATGTAAAAGGTAAAGAAAATGTTTTAGCAGACGCCTTATCACGAATAAGTTTGACGTCACAAGATTTAAAAATTATGAATGAAAGGTTAATGACTGTAACTACAAGAGCACAGGCTAAGAGGGAAGTTGAGAGGGAGAATGAAAATAAAAATAATAGAGCGAGAATTGAATGTGACAATGGAGTGAGTGGAAATAACGGTATTCCAAATATTGACACTAACGATTGGCCTGATCAACCAAAAGTTGTTGAAATACTTAGAATACCGAATGGAGGAGTTGAGTTGTGTTTAATTGAAGGCAAAGAACTAAAGAAAATGAGAGAAAAAGTAGGTGTTGATGTCGAATCTGAATGCTTCGCATTTATAGCTTATAAAAATATATTGTTTGTTAATCTCGATTTTAAAGCACATTATACGCGAGACGTTTTTGTGGAAAAATTGAGAAATATATGTGAAAAATTAAAAATTAAGGAATTATGTATAGTAAAAAAAGATGATAACGCGTTATTCATTAAAGATCTTATAGGAGAAATAAAACGTATAGATAAGTGGTCCGGACCACGCATTTGTATTTTGAGAGGAATAAGGAGAATAGACAGTGATGAGGATAAGAACTTTATTATAAATGATTATCATCTGCTGCCTACAAGCGGACACGCTGGGGTACGCAGAATGATCAATAATATTAAACGTAGATTTTACTGGCCAGGAATCGAAAATGACATCAAAAACTTTATTAGAAAGTGTGAAAAATGTCAAAAAATGAAACATTCTAAATATACTAAGGAACCAATGGTTATTACAACCACAGCGAGTTCTGCCTTAGAAAAAGTTTTCTTAGACGTAGTTGGCCCATTAGATATAGATTTAGAAGGTAATAAATATATATTAAGTATACAATGCGAATTAAGCAAGTTTGTCGAGGCATATCCTCTTAGAAATAAAGAAACCGCAACTATAGCTAAGAGTTTTGTGAATAATTTCATATTAAGGTTTGGAATCCCAAAAGTTATTGCTACAGATCGTGGGACAGAATTTATATCTCAGACAATGGGAGATGTATGTAAATTACTTAACATAGAAAAACTAAATTCCACTGCATATCACCACCAAACTATCGGATCACTTGAAAATGCACATAAACATCTAGGCTCATTTCTCCGCATACAGTGTGATAACCACCCAGAAACATGGAGCCAATGGCTACCATTTTGGTGCTTTACTTACAACAATACAATTCAATCAAGTACAAAATATGCACCATATGAATTGGTTTTTGGGAAACCTTGCGATTTACCGAGTAGAATTACTTCTAACGTAGAACCTTTGTACAATCCAGATAATTATAATAAAAAAAAAAACTCTTTATTGCACAACTATAAAATTACGAGATACAATGTATTTAGAGAAACAAATCTTTTAGTACAAATCGGTGGCCTTATCGCTAAAAAGCGATCTCTTCCAGACAACCTTAGGGCAGAGGATTTTATATGAGTTTAAGGGTGTCATGTCGTACAATACTGTTTAAAACAAAATATGTATAAATATATAAATGATGATGTATAAAAAATAAGTTCTCATATTTAAAATATACATACACACATATTATCTTTATACCTACATACACATACATATATTTAATATTTACAATACTTATAGACTCATATACATATACAATAAGAAAAGATGTGTTTACTCACAGATTTCATAATAAAAGTATAAAATAAAAATACTCATGGTAATTCTTCAACTTTTGTGAAATAGTGCATCTTTACAAGTTTTTTAAAAGTGGCTAAAGTTTGTGCGGATTTAATTTGTAACGGTAATTCGTTCCATAAGCGTACCGCGTGGATTGAAAACGATTTACCAAAGTAATCCGTCGTGTGCATCGGTGTCACTAATTTTAAATTCTTACTTGATCTCAAATTACGTGCATGTGTGGAGTAAATGTAATCAAATTTATTTGATAAATACCTCGGAACAGCAGAATCGAACAGCGCGCGATAAAGAAGACAGAGAATATTCGTCAGTATAATGGAAGAACTAAATAACTCGATATTTCAAGTTTCGAGATAATCGCGATTTACTGATTTTTTGGCACTTTTTTTCACATCATTAACAAATGGGGAACAATTTTACTGTAGACAATTTTATATGTTTAAGGCATATTTGCCCTCGATTGTATGCTAAATCAAACTTATTTCCTTCATGAACCAAAAAAATTATAAAAATCAAAAACCAAGTTATCCAATTTTGCCACACCAAGATACTGCAAACATACTGTAGTTAGCTAATTCTTTATGGTAGTTATTCAGTTTTCCCACGCATTAGATGGACATGAATATACGAATTTGGGTCTACTAAGTACACTTATTGAGTTATGAACCTAAAGAAATATTTAAACACCCAAGTCAGGCATTTTTAGTAAAAGTTAATTTGTGTAATAAATTTTATCACTGATGAAATTGATTTCACATGAAATAAAAAAAGACGTGTGGCACTCGGAGACTGCCGCGGTAAAGCTATTGCATAGCATTTTTATCAACTTATGCAATTATAATTATTTATTTATTTTATTAATGCAGTAATGTTTGATCTAATATGAAGTTCCACAAGTTTCTAGTAGATGGCGCTGATTGTTTATTAAAGCCCGCATGTAAAGTTATGAAATTAAAGTATCACCGCTGTGCTGGTGATACTACGCCTCATTCAGCGTTTACCGGCGACTTTGACCAGGTCGTCGGTCCATCGTGCGGGGGGCTTACGCTGCGTCTCCCAGTACGTGGCCGCCACTCGAAAACTTTTCTTCCCCATTGCCACTTCAACTCTGCAATCCTTCTGGCTATGTCGGTGACTTCGGTTCGCCCGCGAATCTCCTCATTCCTGATTCGATCCCGCAGGGAAACTCCGAGCATAGCCCTTTCCATTTCCCGCTGAGCGACTCTAAGCTTATTTATAAGGCCCATAGTTAACGACCACGTCTCAGTGCCATATGTCATCACTGGCAACACATACTGGTCAAAAACCTTTGTTTTCAGACACTGCGGTATTTGTGACGAGAAGATTTTACGGAGCTTCCCGAACGCTGCCCAGCTGAGTTGGATTCGACGATTGACCTCTTTCTCAAAGTTGGGCTTACCTAACTGGATTTTATGTCCTAGGTATAGATAATCGTCAACAACTTCGAACGTGGTGCCTCCAACTACCACAGGAGTAGGTGCAACATGGACGTTCGACATAATCTTCGTCTTATCCATGTTCATTTTAAGGCCCACTCGCTGCGAGGCTCCACTGAGGTCATCGAGCATTTTACTCAGGTCCTGCAGGGTCTCAGCCATGACTACGATGTCATCCGTGAATCGAAGGTGAGTGATGTACTCGCCGTTGATGTTGATGCCGAGCCCATCCCAGTCCAGAAGCTTGAAGACATCTTTCAACACGGCGGTGAACAGCTTAGGCGATATAACGTCACCTTGCCTGACGCCCCGCTGCAGTTGGAGAGGCTTCGAATTGTGATCTTGAAGATGGACTGACATAGTGGCGTTTTTGTACAAAAGCTTCAACGCTTCGATGTATCGATAGTCAATTTGGCACCGCTGCAAAGACTGGAGTACAGCCCAGCTCTCGATCGAATCGAAGGCTTTCTCATAGTCCACAAACGCCGAGCAAAGTCGCTGGTTATACTCCTCCGTCTTTTCTATAACCTGCCGCAGCGTATGGATGTGGTTTATGGTGCTAAAGCCTTTTCGGAAACCGGCTTGTTCGGGAAGCTGGAAGTCGTCAAACCTGCGTGCGAGACGGTTGTTCTTGAAAACAGCTTGTATACATGGCTCAACAAAGTAATGGGTCTGAAGTTCTTCAAAAGGGTTTTATCACCTTTTTTGTAGAACAAGACCACTATGCCTTAGAGCCACGCTTTGGGCGTTTTGCCCTCGAGGATAATGGAATTGAACAGCTTCTGAAGGGTCTTAAGCACTGGTTTGCCACCAGCTTTCAGAAGCTCGGCGGTAATTCCATCATCACCCGGCGCCTTATTGTTTTTAAGCTGTTTAAGGGCCATACTTATCTCGTATAGGCTGACGTCAGGGATATCTTCGGTATAGTGTCGGGTTAATTTGGCTCGCGGGTTTTCTGCCATGTCTTGAACAGGTGCCCGTGTTGTCGTGTATAACTGCCCATAGAACTTCTCAACTTCCCTCAAAAGTTCGGGTTTAGACGAAACAACCCTGCCGTCGTCCGTTTTCAACTTCGTCAGTTGGTTCTGGCCTATAGACAAATCTCTCGCGAAGACCTTAGAGCCCTTGTTTTGCTCGATAGCTGTTTCAATACGGTCTGTATTAAACCGGCGTAGGTCGCGTTTTAGGGACTTGGAGATTTGTCTATGTAGCCGCCGATGATACTGAGAAGCATCTTCTGGGGACTGCAGGATCATTGTGCGTCTTTCTTCCATGAGTTTGAGGGTACAGTCTGAGATTTTTCCAGTTCTTTTTGCACGGCGGGTTTTAACCCAGCCGCGGAGGCAGTTTCCACAAACCTGTTATTGAAGTCGTCCATATTGACGCACTCGCCGAGGCATTCAAAGTGGTTCTGCAATTCGAGCTGAAAGCTTTCGGGGTTTTGGATCCGGATGGGTGCAGGACAAAGTACAGACTTTATCAGTAGAGATCGCTCCAGTTTTGGATTCAGACTCAATGTGCCTCTTACTATGCGGTGATCGAAACCGATTTTCACGGCATTGATCACAGAGACATAATTGAAAATCTGTTTTCTCGTTGACATGACAAAGTCTATCTCGTTTTTTGTGTGTCCATCGGGGCTTATCCAAGTCCATTTGCAGTGTTCCGGTTTCTTGAAGAATGAGTTCATCATAAAGAGGAGTGTGTCGAGGTCGAGCCATAGACCTGTATGACCTTCAACGAATACCGTTTGGTAGTTCTGAGTATCAGGTACGCTACCATATTCGACACGCAATCGATTTTGTAATATTGGTCACGAGGGTTTTGTGGACGAGAAACCCGACACCACCTTGGGACAGTTGGTCGCCCTCCCGGAAGTAGAGAAGATTGCCGGATTTTAGGATTATCGATTCCTTTCCCTGTCTATGGACTTCAGATAACCCCAGGATATCCCAATGCAATCCACTGAATACTTCCTCCAGCTCAACAATCTTTTCGTCTGTCCGCAGTGTCCTAACATTGTATGTCGCTAGGGCCAAGGGTCGTCGTCGGTAGCCTGGTCGAACCCGGGGATTCTTAGCACCCCTGTCCCGCCGTTTCCTCGACTGCTACCTTGATCGAGACCAGCGGGACCGCCGGGGACTAAGGGCCGGGGGGGAAATACCGTAATCGCCACGCTTGGCGTCCATACACAAAAGGACGCTGCTGCCCGTCCTCTGGTTTTTTGTCCCTTAGTCGACTCTTATGACAACTACGGGAAGAGATGGGGTAGCGCTATTCTTAAGGCGACGCCACACGCCAATATTATATAATATTGTACATCACTTACCTCAAACAAATAACCTTCCTGCTGACACATTTTTACCAAAAATCTACCCATTGAATCCATGTTAAATAGTTATCGTCTTTCACATTAAATAATGTCTAAACAATGGATGCACGAATACGTTTGGCACGCAAGACAACACGGCACGTGTTCACCCTCTCCCGGGCCCCCACTTCACCTTCCCGATAGCTCATTATTTCGCGCCAATTTGCACTTTTGAGTTGCACGATAACTTAGCTAAAGTGCGTATACTATTTAAAGAAATATTAAATAATTTCACTTATTAATATTTAGTTGATTGGAATCTCTTATAAATGTATATTTTCTCGTAGAAGAAATAAATAAAAATAATTAATTAAAAACGAATGAACGCGCATAAATACCTGAATTAAATAACTCAAGTTGTTTAGTTTTCCTTCAATTTGACTAGTTTCATTACAATACTTTGGTTCGTGGAAGAACTAAATAACTCATTTTAGCTAATTCATTTCATTTTCAAGTGTTCAGAAGTCGCAGTTGTTTATTTATTTAAAGAGTTATTCATTTTTTCTATTAATAATTAGTGATGTTTTTCACATATCCATTCGTACAATTGAAACACAAAAATTGCTTTATTTTTAGATTGGATTAAGATATGGGAATGATTGTTAGACCAAAAGATGCGGCACAATTTGGGGTTCACAAAAATGGAAAAAGGTCAATTTGGCCAAAATCTGAATTATTTAGTTCTTCCATTATACTGACGAATTATGAGTATTCCGGCGAAATCGAATTGGAAGCCACTTGAGCTTGTTGCGGTATTCTGATATGTGATCATATTTGCGTAATCCAAATATAAATCTAATACAAAGATTTTGTAGCCGCTCAAGTTTGTTTAATTGGGCTTCAGTTATATCAAGGTAGCAGACGTCAGCATAATCTAAAATAGGAAGGAATAAGGATTGGGCGATTGAAATTTTGGTAGGTATTGGTAGGACATTGCGCAGACGTTTTAATGAACCAGTGGCTGCAAACATCTTCCTGCTCACTTCATCAATTTGTGGCTTCCAAGATAAATTGTTGTCGAACAGTACCCCAAGGTTTTTCACAGTTTTGCTCCATTCAATGTTGATCCCATTAAAATTGATTTGTGGAAAAAGTGTGTAGTCAATTTTGTTAAATATTTTTGAACTACCAATTATGATTGCCTGAGTTTTAGCTGGGTTTACAGTTAAACCATGTTGGTGACTCCAGGAGGATATTTTTCTAAGATCATCATTTATGGTCTTAATTGTTTTTGGCAAGTCTTCTAAACTAGATTTGAGGTAGATTTGGAGATCATCTGCATACATGTGGTAGGAAGAAGTGATATATTATTAATAAAAACAGAAAAAAGAAGAGGAGACAACACGCCACCTTGAGGGACACCAGCTTCGATAGTAGTCCATGATGAGTAAACATCATCAATACGTATACGTTGTTGACGCCCACTCAAGTAAGTATGAAACCAATCAATCACAGACGGAGATATGTTAAGAGAGCGGAGCATCTGTAGCAGGATGTCAAAATCAACTGTGTTGAAGGCGTTGCTGAAATCTAGCAAAGCAAGAACCGTAAGCTCCTTGCTTTGCAGGGCCAAACGAATGTCATCAGTGACTTTAAGAAGTGCTGTGCTGGTACTGTGGCCAGATTGGAAACCGGATTGGAATGGATTGTGTAGATTATTTTTGGATAGGAATAGACTTAGCTGTTTGTGCACTAGTCGTTCAAGAACTTTGGACAGGAAAGGAAGTATGGATATAGGTCTGATGTCTTGGAAAGTGATAGGAGTAGATTTTTTAGGTAGTGGAATTAGGTGTGCGTTTTTCCATTGAGACGGGAAGTGGCTGGTAGTGATAGAGTTGTTAAGAATTTTAGTTATAATAGGAAGGAGAAAATCTAATAAAATAACAACCATTCTGCGACTGACGCAATCAGATCCAATTGCATCTGACGAAATGGAATTAATTGCCCACTTAACATCACGTTCTGTAAATTGTGTAAAGGAAAAAGATTCATAGTTTGGGGACGGTAAGGAGAAAATGTTGTTCAACGTGGTTGCTTTAACATTGGCGTCCATGCCAGAAGCGGATGAGAAGTGTGAATTTAGTAAATTCAGATCGAAGTTGTCAGGGATGCTATTGGTTTTGCTTTTACCGACCCCTAATTTTCTAAGAAAGTTCCAAACCTTTGCGGGACTTCCATCATTATATCATTATTCTAAACATCATTATAGTTTAGAATTGAAATATAGGTTACAAGTTGCTAATAGAGATGCTAAAGAAAATTTGTTCAAATGTAAACAGGTAAGAAAACAAAATTATGGCAAACATGTAAACCAAATAAAATATAATCCAAACGATAAATTGTTAATTAAAAATGAAATAGGAGGTAAGCTAGATAGTTTGTATAATGGCCCATATTTAGTTGTTGAGGATCAGGAACCAAATGTAAAGATTTTGAAAAATGGAAAAATTGAAATTGTTCATAAAAATAGGACTAAGCCTTTTGTAGAAAATAAATAATGTGTTTGATTACTTTTAAAATAAGGTACTTGTAATTTTAAGCGAATATCTACAGCTTTATGTAAGCTGCATATTTTTACATTTTTATAATATAAGACGATGTATTTAGATCTAATTTACCTAATTGTTTAAAAAAAAAAAAAAAACTATATATATATATTAATTTTTTTTTTTATATTGCCCCGATGGTGAAGTGGGAATATATCTTACTTATGTTAGAGTTAAGCATTCAGTATATCATAAAATGTAATGAATACGAATGGACAGAATAAACCAGCAGGCCTATTACGGTTCTTTCATGACATGACATAATAAACAAGATTTCTATGATACAATGATCAACAATTGTGACATAAAGAATAAACGAAGTCCCTTTACATTTGCATGCAAGAGGCGTTGCATTACCTTTTAAAATTCAATCATCAATCAAGTTTCAATCATCGTCTATGACTTAAAAACGTCAATTGAAAAAGGTGAGATCGCGCCCACCTCCATGATATGTTGGTTTCTTGATTTCATTTGTGTTCTTCCATTTCGTTTGCTTTCATAAATAAATACTTAATTATTATATATGGGGGTTATTGTATTTAATTTACATGGTATACCAAATAATGATCGTATGATAAGTTTTAAGGCCGCTCCACATTCTCGCGAGAATCTCGCGAGTCGTTAATATAATTATCTTCATACATAGAATATAAAGCCTTGAGATCAATATGTTTTTATCACAATTTATCTTTATTTTTTAGTAAATAAAACATATTAAATATTTTTATCTTCCTGGACCATTCTCAATACTAACAATATAAAAAAATTAACAAAAACTCTTAAAATCTATTACGAGTTACTTCAAAACTCTCTCTCTCTAAAGGGAGTTATGCGGGTGAAACCACAAAGCAGATTCCTCCGTGGGTGAAACAGTGGACACGAGCTGCCTGTCAATGCATTCAGTCATTCAACTAACCATTCTAATGCTTTCTTTCAAGGTCAGTCGGCCATATTGAGGTTAACCATCGTTAGTAATTACAAATATTAGTAGTTTATTCGACTGATATGATAATTCGCAGACGCGCATCGCTGAGATATACTCTGCGATGTAACCGTTTAAATTGGCGGCTCGCTTGTTACTGAGAAACATGCGATCGTGACTCCTACACAAAACTCCAAACTCCCCACAAACCCCAAAACCCACAAAAAGTAGAGAAAAATGATAGAAATTGAGTAGAATACGAGTATGGCTTTCTCGGGAGATTCTCGCGAGAATGTTGAGCGGCCTTAACGTCAAAACTATTTCATATCATCGCATGGTTTTGAGATCCATAATAGGCCTGCAGAGCGTTATGCGTAACAGTCGTCTCTCTTGGAGTTCTCTCCCCCCCCTCGCTACACCTCACATTGAAAATTTAAAATTTTTGAAACAATATGTATGATTTCGGAGAATATTTACGTTGATGGCATTCTCAACTCAGCCAAAGTTTTGACGTGAAGTCGGTTTTTTTAATGCTCTGCATTCGTTAATTATAGACTACTAGCTTTATCCCGCAACTTCGTATGCGCTTAACTACCCTTCTCGTGGAAATGTCAGAAACTATACAACCACACACCCAATGAAAAGTATCACACCCATGCACTCAAGGAATAAGTTTTTTTCATAAAAACTAAAAATAATATATTTCCCGTGCCCGTGGGAATTCGGGAATTTTTTTCGTAGCACAACCAGTCACTCTTTGAAGAACCTTCATGCCAAGTATCACATCCGTACACTCAAGGAATAAGATTTTTCATACAAACTAAAAAGTCCAACCCCTTCCCGTGGGAATTTCGGGAATTCCTTCCATAATACAAACAGACACTTATTGAGGAACCTTTATATTAAGTATCACATCCGTGCACTTAAGGGATGGGATTTTTTCATACAAACTAAAACATCATATATTTCTCGTTCCCGTGGGAATCTCGGGAATTCCTTTCATAACACAACCAGACACACATTGAAACACCTTCACACCAAGTTTCACATCAGTGCACTCAAGGAATAAGATTTTTCATACAAACTAAAAAGTCCTATATTTCCCGTTCCCGTGGGAATTTCGGGAATTCCTTCCTTAGTGCACCCCTACATCCCCTAAAGAATGTATATTTCAAATTTCAACTCTCTACGCCTAGTAGTTACGGCTGTACGTTGTCTGTCAGTCACTCAGTCACTCAGTCACTCAGTACCTCAGTCACTCAGTCAGTAACGGAACAGTTTTATATATATTGATAAACTTATTCTGTGCAATATTTCGTCAAAATCTGTTGAGCCTTAAATCTGTCGTGTTTGAGTAACAAACATGTACCTATTTATCCACACATTCACATTGATACTATCAGTAACATTATCTGAAAGTAAAAGTTCTCCAAACAATTCTATTTCATAAATGGCAACATTAATTTTCATTAATCCAATGATATCCACGCAGCCCGCATGCTGCTTCCTCGTTACGATACAATATTGCGATCGTTATTGACAATTATACTGATAAATCTGGAGTCTGTACGTGATTAAATTATTAAACCTTTTGTTGTTTGAAATATCTATATGGGTTATTGTTTCAAGTGAAAATGCAGCTTTATTTATTTTAATTGCAGACTGTAGGTCAGAGCCATTAGGTTGTTTGTTTCCTAGTGTGTTACAATCAATCATCCCAACTAACTTTAGAAATTTATAAAACATACATCATTGGGTAGGTATATGCATCTTATATTTGGTAAAATTCGTAAAAACAAATATTCGAAGCTTTGGTTCATAACGCAATGCAAATTCAAAATTCATACTAATATCTGGATTTTGGCTGATATGGCTCATACTTTTAAGTGTTTACAAAATCTAAAGGGAACGTGCACAACAATGTTGCCGACAAGAGTCTTGTGCAAGATATGTGCTCTTTTTACTAATACTTGCTGTGGTATAAAACATTTCAAAAAATTGTTACAAGCAATACCTACATTGAAGCTTTTACATTTAATTTGTTCTCTCAGTAATTTAAACAATATGAACTAAAGTTTCCGCTGCCATTTTTTTTTATATTGAACGGATAGGACGTTTGTTTTCCATGCGACCTGATGGAAAGTGTGCATGAAGACTATTGTGTTACACGTCCATCCACGAGAAACCTATTCACTCGACACTTAAAATTTCCAGGACAATCCGTACCAAAAAGGAGCTATCGAAGCGTTTTGTTCGACTTCTTGGTAGATCCACTATATAGGAATGGAAGTTCTGTCTCCGTCTGGTAGTCCGGTGGTAAAAAGGAGTGGGTTCAATTTGGTCAAAAAGAGCACTCGCACACTATTACATTATTACATTTTGACCTTTTTCTTATAACTGTGTGATCACATGTTTTGTTTTACAAGGGGCGATGGCTACTGATTCTCTTAACCTTTAACTACCGACCTGGTATAAAGATTACAATAATAATACGAGGCGACGATAACTATGAGAGGTAAAATATTAATTAACTAAATTCCACAGAAATGTTCAAAGCCTGACACTAAATTAGATTTTTAATGAAAGTTCATTTATTGATTAATTACATATATCAATCTTCTATCTTCTTCTTCTATATCTATTACATATAATAAAATGGTAGGAAAGTCAAAACTGTACATTGAATATTTTTTTAAAAGAATACTTGGGGTATGATCTACAATCGAAACAGAAACAAAAAATATAGTTTTTAGAATTTTTGTCTGTTTGTCTGTTTGTCTTTCCGGGATAAACTCAAAAAGTACTGCATGGATTTACTTCAAATTTGGCATGAAGATAGTTAAAAAGTCGGGTCAACATATAGGCTACATATTATCACGCTAGCAGTGTTATAATCGTAGGTGCGTTTGGTGCTGCATAGCGTTCACGCAGACGACGTCGCGGGCAGCAGCTAGTACATATATAAAAAAATTAATTGCTGTTCGTTAGTCTCACTAAAGCTCGAAAATGGCTGAATGGATTTATCTTATCTTAGTCTTGAAATGTTCGTGGAGGTCTAGGAAAAGTTTAAAAGGCGAGAAAAAATCGAATAATTTCCGGGAAAACCCTAAAAACAGCCCTTTTCTATTTCCCATACAAACGTTTTCTAAATAAAATGTAGATTCAATTTGAACTTTATTGCTATTCAATGAACAGTGTTTTGTTACTCTTTTGTAGTAACGTTTTAATATATATTTTTTTTTTAATAAAGACTTAGCCCACGTTTGACCTCAATCTCACCTGATGGTAAGTGAAGATGAGGTCAAAGGAGAAATAATCCGGGCTTAGGTAAGAACTGGTTCTTCATAAAATATTTCCGGAACATATAACTGGCGCCAGATTTAATATGAAGTGTGCTTACTGGCGAGTCTGAACCTGACGTGATCCTACCACCATATGGGGTTCAATCAGATTAATCACCTTTTACGGTACACTTATCCTTAGGCTACTTGCACTTTCTAATCAATATGGAAATAAGCACTGGATCTACCTGACGATAATTGCTCCAGCCCACATCACGTGGATATATGATAAAAATGGGACTTTTCGCTTCGCCGAATTAGTGATGTAAATTATAAATTGTAGTTGAATTCCCGCCAATTGGCACCAGATTCAAACCATTCCAGTAACCAGATACATTCAAATAAATATAGTATTTACCAATGATCATTTAACATAGTAATTCAATTTCCTCGGCTAAACGGATTATAATTTGATTGGATATGTGCCAATATAGAATTATACATTCCTAATATGCCTTAATCCAAATAGATAATACTTGAATACGTATTATTAGTACTTTATTTACAGAGCAAGCTTAATATTCACGTATTAAAGGGCTATTGAAATTCTTAATTACATAGGTACCTACTAGCTGTTTCAGGCTGTGGCGGCATCACCATCACGGCTTAGCAAGTTCGTAACTAGGTACAAAATGTCATGGTTTTATCTTTCACCGTGTCGAACTTCCATAAAAACTTTTCCGTCATCAAATTAATTTTAAATTTAATATTAGTGAGTACTGTAGAAAAATTGTCTTAAACATAATAATAATAATAATCCCAATCAAAACAAAAGCGTTAAAACATAATAATAACATACATTATGCATAATTTTACAAATTTTGTACGGATTAGGGTATGTATGGTTTTATTGTTAACAATAACGGATGACGCATTCCAAATGGGTTTTAACACGTGGAACACAGGAACACACAGGAATCACGTCAGAAATACATCACGTCACAAAGACGTTACATTAATTTGTCTTCAAAACGTACGTGTCCGCGGAGAATGTGTTACACTACGAGTGTAAAGTATAAGAATTTTTATCTCCGTTCCACCTAACACACTTATACTGACTTTAAAAAAGCTTATTATTTTGTTAATTGGTGTGAAAGCGGAAACCGCTTATCGAATTATAAATAATATTTTTGTGAAATTTGAAGAAGGAAAGTCATAATTATATCGAATTATAAAGTCACGCGAAAAATTGCAGCGTCCCGCCCCCCGCCCCGCTCCCTCGCAGTGACGAAGCCGATGAGTCAACGCGGACAACTGAGATGAAGAAAAGTTGTAGCGGGCTCGCTCGCAAGGCTGAACAGTGATTGTATGCTTTTTGGGCTGAACCTCCACGTCCTCGGCAGGACAAGAAGTGTAATTAGGAAGGCTTCATCAAAGTGGAGAGGAAGAAGAAGAAGCCTACCGTCCGCTACTATCGCGGCACCGCACCGCTCGTACAAGGTCAGCTGATGCGCGGTGAAGGTACACTGGTCTACGTTGGTCGCGGAGGTCGTAGATTATATAAGATAGAATACCACCTATGCCCTGAGAGTTGAGCGGTTGGAACCTCGCCATAAAGTGAGGTTCAGCTCATTTGTGGTGAGAGGTTTTTTAAAGATATTATTATCTACATCGTTCATTAGTCTAATGTTCTCTACATTGTTTAGAAATCTTTTTTTTTATTATTTCGGCTTGGCTTTAAGTTACCACGACTTTAAAAAAATCTAACTAGAGAGTTCAAGTTTGAAACTAAATTTAACATTATCATATTATTTTATCTGTCATACAGGTCTCCTAGTATAGATACCAGTCTCTCGCATAGATATACCATAGACTAACACTTGGATTTAATTTAAAACTGTTTAGCTGTTAGTTAAATTATCAATATAAGTTGCTATGTTAGAGAAATCAATCGACTAAACATTTTTAATTTGTTTTTAAGTTTAAATATTTTTCTATGTGAGAGGAAATAATAAAATAATAAAACATAAAATATTTTTTTAAATCGGTTTCAAAAACGAAGAGGTTCAAGGTGGGAAATATTGATTTCAGATGTTTGTTATGCGGGAATTGTATTTAAAAAAAAACTAACACAATAAATGTGTACATTGGTGTCTGAACTGAACATTTTACTGTCCCTAACTTCAGGAAAATTTGACATTTTATGTCTTGCATTTGTTGTTTTTAACACTTTTTTTAGGCACCCTTCATTCCTACTTGATTGATAGTTTAAAATGGGCTTTAGGCCTTAGTTTAGTCTGTGCACTCATTCGTTCAGAGTGAGATTAGCTGTCAGCCAGAGGTTATAAATGGGTGTACTTGTTAAACAGTGTCCTTTTGGATTTGCGTCTGTGGAATGGAGATTATCTAGTAAGAAGGAGTCCTAGTCGTGACTCCAGAGGCTGTAGTCCTCATGGAAGATATTTGGACCGCCACGATGGGATAATCCCTAGTTTTCCCAGGAATGTTAGAAATTCCACAAGGAGAAACCCACATTGTTGGTATGTATCATCTTGGCCATCTTCCACGTGACCATATTTTCCGTGTTTTGTGCTGTAGCACCATATGCTGATCACATGAGTTTTGTCACGGGGTTTCTCCTATTGATACAGTTTCTCCTATTGGTACAGTTTCTACTCTGTCCATATTTTTCTATAGAAGATTTCATTAGAAATTTTGTAGAGTAAAACATGTAATTACCTTACCCTCCGGAGAGTAGCTGCTTCTAATATTTAAACAGGGAAACAAGGTATTAAATTATAACCTTTTTTTTGGTTTGTAAGGACCTACTTAAGCAATAACTTTGATATATAATATAAGAGATATACCCTTTCCAAATGTAAATGCTAGTATAAACAACTGTGCTCCAAAACTTTCTTGTTTGATTTCATAGAATATCTATGTTCTCGTTGGTGTGTTGAGAGGAACTGGCGCTCATTATTTATAAATTTTGTTCGCTCTCACGCCTCTGAGCAGGCCATCGCACGACCCGAGGAAGAGCTAGCCTGGCTAGCACCCAAGACCCTTCTATTTGCTCTGGGGATAATCCGACCTGGTGTAAAGTGACTTCCAACTCCAACGCCTTCACCACACCCCAGAGAAAACTGTTACAATTTTTAATAACCAATCAATGTAATACCAGTTCAATCTGATGTATATGTGATCGCTGAGCTCTTTATTTCAAGTTAATCTGTTCGATAACTTAAATAATGCCAATTAAGAATAACTGGTGTTCTGCCTACTCCAAAGGGAGACAGGCGTGAGGTTATGTATGTATGTATGTATGTAAGAATAACTGAAACAAAAGAACTCTGAACTGTCAGGTAATGTCAAGTCAGTAAAGTGTTAATTTTGTTTTGACAGTTGACACTTGTAGCCTTAATTGACACACTTTATGATATTAGTACAGATTATTTTTAATTACGATATGCAGAAACAAGTATGAATCACTCAAACCATTTAATAGGAGGAAAGATAATAGCAGACTGAGTAATTACTACCTATACAAGTTATTTATAAGGATTTTATTTTATTTTATTCTATTATTCTGAAAGTGTACTCGAATCATGACTCAAGAATAGATTCGTTGTCGATTATCCAAAAAGAACTTTCAAAACGGATAGTTATATGGAAAAGGATATGAAAAAATACAGGTTTATATAATATCTATTAATATATTATATCTTGGTTATCACCAAAATATAAGCCCCATTTGGGAGGACTTATGAGATTTAAAAAACTAGTATCATCAGTCGATTTAATGTTAAATGTATTTTTTTTTTTTTTTGTTTTTCCGCCACAGAAAATTTTGGCACCCCCTAAAACAAGCTTTAACCAGTAAAGCAAGCTTTAGCGAATGGGCATTCTATAAGCTGTTAACCACAGTGACTAACGGAAAATAGAATGCCCAGACAGTGTGGAGACTCACTCAGTGAAGCCGAGCATACCCACTAAACATCCCCCTTTACTGACTCACCTTGATTGAGGCCATTAGTCTTCATCGGAGCGACAGCCAATTGGAGAGAGAGGCTGCGCAGTGAGCGGCATCCAGACGGCTGCCACCAAAAGGAACTGAAAGTGAGAAAAATAAAGCTAAGATTAGCAGAAATGACAAAGCTGAAACTAAGATATTATCTAGAGTGATCAGACTCACTCTAAGATAGGAATGCTGGAAAGAAGGACTACGTTTAGAAACGTTGAGCTTGCTGGAGTTTCCTGATAAGGAGAGCGAACTTGGTTAGGACCGGAAGAGCACCGTTGAAACCCTCTGGGCTGGCGTCGAGAGCGGCGCCGAAAGCCAGGATCTCGTCGATGGGAGCGAGCTGGATCCAGAACGCCATGCGGTCTTGAGAACCTTTTGCGTTCTGGCACTGGGAAGCCGATTTGGCGGCCGGTTGCGATTGAGTCGCGACCCGGCTGCGCTGACCTGGAACGATAGAAGTCAAGGCCTTAGGGGCCTTTGAACTGACTGGAGGGGCGTCCGAGCTAGGCTGCGGTCGCTCTCTCCAGTTCTCAATGGGCTTCACGGTAGCCCTGGCAGCACGCGGTGCCTTGGGGCAGCCGCGAAAGTTTGTTGTGTGGCCTGACTGGCCGCACAAGACGCAGGACGGAGCGGTGGGCGATTCGGGAGTGCGAGAGCACTCCTTAGTCCCATGCGGATCTAGGCACTTGACGCACCTAGGGGAAGCAAAACAGTTTGCCGCCGCATGTTAAATGTATACTTAATTACTCAAAATTTATAATTACATGATGGTACCTATAGGTATGCAAATTATAAGGAGTGTTCGTCGGCATGATATCAATAGGAACATCACTACAAAAAGTTACCCTAAAGTGTAGAGACGCGTTTAATCAAGTAGAGCCATTTGAATGCAAATATGAACAAAATAACTGCGGACGACATAACACCAGAAGTTGAAACGAAACAGAAAAATACATTTTCTCCTTTCCGTGCTGAATTGCTTCAAGTAGATACTCTATTATTTATGGCTGTAAACATCTCTTTCTTTTCGTAAAGGTCTCTTTAATTTTATTATGCATTTTTAATGCTACAGGTAATTAATTAATTTTATTTAGGTTTTGATCGTAAAATATAATATTATGTGCAATTAATTTTACTTAGCATGAATTTATTTTTATTTGATTGTTAATCCTCATATGAGTTCGCACGTAATGCTACGTAGCCAATTGTTTTTTTTTACCTAAGAATTTTCTCTTCTTTAATTTAATTGCTCCGAAATAAATATGAGAAATCAACAAAATAAAATTTCCAATACAATTTAAGTATGTCATTATGTGAAATATGTAAGTGTTGTTCCATTTAATAACTATCAATATTTGCAAACGCGTCTTCAATACTGAAATATAATTTTTAACTTTGGATTTTTTACAGAGCAACACGGAAAATTAGCCTGTCTTCTTGATCTTTTATCCAGTATATTCATCAGTAATAAATAAACTAAGCTCTGATCACAGCGGTCAGTTGGTTACATTTAAATACTCAAAAGAAAAACAGGTTAATAAGAGTATTATGGTTGTTCCAGTCAATGACAAACGTTTGGAGAGATTTCGATGTGGTCTAATCAACAATATACCTACTATAGCCCACTCCAATAATGTAAATTTACAATACAGTAACTTAAGTAGATTAATAAATAAACAACATGACAGTGTATTTATTCCGAAAAAGATCTCTCTAAACCAGTGTAAATCATTCAGTGATTGGGCTATCACAGGTATACATATCAGTTGAAAGCACCTATATGATCTCTATCATGAGAAATCATATAACAAAAATGACACCTTTTGCAACTATTTGAATTTTTGAATTTGAATATTTGAATTTTTGCTTAGTGGTAAGATCCCTTCTGGGTCCGCCTGGCTAGCGACCACCCTTTATATAAAGTCTGCCGCCAAATGTTACCGCTCCGGCGGTAATGTGTTCCGGCAATATTGTATAAAGAGCCAGTTCCTTCCTAAGCCCGTGTGCTTTCATCTTCGACCTCATCGTCACTTACCATCAGGTGAGATTGAGGTCAAACGCGGGCTTAGTCACTTATAAAAAAAAAAACTATGTCAGAACTTACTCAAAGTTATTTAAAAAAGTTTGTGCCGCAGACAAATCGATCAATCTAGGTAATAAGATTAAAAATAGTGCTAATAAGACTAAAACTGCTTGGAATATAATTAATAAGGAAACTGGGAAAGTTAAGAATCGCAATAGTGAGTTTAAGCTTGTTATTGACAATACAATTATCAAAGCAGATGAAAATGTTGCGACAGCATTTGAGAGCTGTTTTGCTGACATTCCAGTTTCAACTACTAAACCATTAAGCTCATCACCTGTGGCGGCTGAATCATTGCTCAAAAATCATGTGAGTGAGTGCAAGGTGTCTTTCAAGTTCCAATCCATAGACACCGGGGATATTATTAAAACATTTAAGACAATTGATATTAAAAAGACAACTGATCTGTGAAATTAAAAAGACAAATATCTGTTGAAATATTAAATTCTATTATAGATGTAATAGCTCCTTGCCTTGTTGAAATATTTAATAACTGTATTATTAGTGGGGAGTTTCCTGATTTAATGAAACATAGTAAGGTTATACCTTTATTTAAGTCGGGTAGCACTACAGACCCTACTAATTTTAGACCAATTTTAATTCTACCTACTTGTAGTAAAATTTTTGAAAAAAATATTCTTAATCAACTCTTGGCCCATTTCACCTATAACAATTTACTTCATAATAAACAATTTGGATTTACAAAAGGCCGTTCAACAACTGATGCTGGTGTTGAACTATTTGAAATAATCACTGGTGCCTGGGAGAGGTCGGAGGATGCCTAGGTGTATTTTGTGACCCTTTCTAAGGCATTTGACTGTGTTCAGCATGACACTCTCATCAGGAAACTCCACCACTACGGCATCAAAGGCACTGACCTCAAACTTTTGAATTCATATCTAAGTGATAAAATTCAGAAGGTTGAGGTTAACCGGAAAAGGTCGGCTGGGTCGGTTGTGAGAATGGGAGTGCCTCAAGGATCAATTCTGGGCCCATTTCTGTTTCTAGTCTATATAAATGATCTACCCAATATGGTAGGCAATAATCATGAGATTGAATTGTTTGCTGACGACACATCATTAATTTTTAAAATGATAAGACAGAAAATAAACTACGACGATGTAAACAATGCTCTCGCAAATGTTGTTCAGTGGTTCAATATAAATAATCTAGCGTTCAATGATAAAAAAAAACTAAATGTATAAAATTCTCTGCACCAAATGTAAAACAAGTTGAGTCTGATCTGCGGCTTAATGGGAACAGATTGAATCTAGTAGATAACTCTGTTTTTCTTGAAATTACCTTAGATTCTAAATGGCAATGGGGCGCCCATATCTCACAACTAGCGAGTAGACTTACTTCTGCAGCGTTTGCGGTAAAGAAAATTCGCTCATTGACTGATGTTAATACAGCGAAGCTGGTATATTTTAGTTATTTTCATAGTATAATGTCCTATGGCATCCTACTTTGGGGCAATGCCGCAGATATTGACACGATATTTACACTGCAGAAAAGGGCTATTCGTGGAATGTATAAACTTGGTAACAGAGAATCTCTTCGAAAAAAGTTTAAAGAGATTGGTATCTTGACCCTTGCATCACAATATATTTATGAAAACATTATGTATATTTATAAGAATAGTAAAAAAGATGGAAAAAGATGGTGCTCCATACATTCCTGGGCCAGGCCAAAAATTCCTGTTAACAACATGAAATTGTGTTTTTTTGTAATAAGTATACAACAATATTCAGCAGAGAAAGTTTAAAGATATTTGTACATCTGTAACCTGAGATTTTCTCAGTAGTAGTTCTAAGTAGTTAATCAGTCCGTTAATAAGAGTTTTTGCATTTTGCTTATTTTACAAGATTTTTTATTATTAGAGGCATGGTTATTATATATATGTATATTAGGTAGATACATATCTATATTATATTTTATGTATTTACCTATAAATGATATATGTGGCCTTATTTTTGAATACACATCACTATCAGTGTATCTGAAATATATTAAGCAAAATAACAGGTTATAAACAAGTTGATTAATGTCTAAATAAAACAATGACATATATATTTTAAAATTCTTTATTCATCTTCAATTATTATTAATGTGCTATCCATTGACTGAGCTGGTGGCACAATATTTGTTTGGTACCTCGCCCAGCTGAGGTACCATATGATTGACATCACATGGGAGCAGCAGCCTACAGTCCTTCTGCCTGCAATGCAGTTTCAATAGTATTGCACAATGGACTCTCTGCCTCTACGAGAGGTGTCAACTAATATATAAATAAAATATGTCTTTCGGCTGATATGTCTAGACTGTATGCGTCCCCGCAGAAGCCATGATGTATTTGATGCTGACAACTCCCGTAGAAGGCTGCTGCTACATTCTTTACTAACTTCTATTACATATCTGTTATCATTCCTTATGTGCTCTCCGAAATAGGACCGTGCCTGTTTAATTTGGTATGTACCTAATGATATTAATATTAACTCATGTTAATTAATATCATTAGGTTAACTCATGTAATATGTTAGCTGGGGGAAATTATTTAAATTATCATTTTGAACAGTGATTATGTCAAAATCAGCCCTACGTCTATTAAAATGATGTCTGATAACAAAATCAGCTAAATCATTGGGTTTGTTCATGTTTTCATTTATTTGGTTAATTATTTCCCCAGCATCAACACGGTCCACTATAGGAGGGTGAAATCTGTTTAGCAAAGCAGCTGCCACCTCAAAGTCTTTCATTAGACTTTTGTTTGCCCGATTAAAATATTCTTGTCGTAACAGCTTAAAATCTCTTTTAAATCTCCCATTCACAACTTCTACAACCCAGCGACAAATGGTGATAGCCCTCGTCTTGTTTGCTGATATTGTGGAAAGCTGTGTTTCACCCTCCCCTAGAGAACCAGGCACAAAAGTCCTATATCCACATCTATTCAATATTGGTAATGCATCCCTAAAGCCCCTATCCAATACAAATGCATCACCTGCTTGAAAATATTCTCTCATTACAGAATTATTCAAAACCTCATGTTTTATTATGTCAGAATCAGATGTGGTGGCTGGATAGGGACCTAATACATCAATTATGTGCCCATCAGTGCATACCATTAAAAAGGCCTTAACTAAGTTTCTGTATTTATGTAAACTATAAGATCTTTTTTGGAATAAATAGTTTGAACTTTTTTCAACATAGCAGTAAGTGCCATCCATTATTATTATAGGATGTGTTTCTCCTTCATAATCACCGAATAATGTTTGTGGTATTAAAAGGTTTTTTTCAGTTATTTCTTGCCTGTTCAAATGATAAAAGCCTAAGTGATGAGGAACAAAATATTCAGATAAAAGTTCCCGACCTTTATTTAAAAATTTTTCGAATGTTGTGCGTGACACATTCAACAAAGTGCACAGTCTTTCGTTGGAATCACCAGTTCTTAGCTTCATAAGATATGAAGCTAAGACTAGTGAACCATTGGGAACTTCTAGAAATTGAGGCACCTCATCAAATATTTGGCGGAATTGTGATTTAGAGAAACCAATCCAATTATACACAACATTATCTTGCATATCATCAATATTTTTAAAATTAAATAAACTTGTGCTTTCTTCTTCTTTTAAAGTAAACATATCTTGGATATGTCTAGCAGTAAATTTTTTAATATAATTACTTCTTAAACTGTCCAGAAAATCCCAAGCTTCTATTACTAGATGTATATCACATAGGCGATTACTTGGGGGAATATAATATTTATATTTATTAAACAAAAATTTTCTAGTTGTAAGAGGCACTCTGTGCCTTTCTGGTTGTAGACAGCCTTCAATAAAGCACTTACTTGCTGTTTCTACTGCTCTCATATAATCTGGTAAATATATTTCTCCGCCATCCTCTAAATTCGGTTCTGAGGGCTGAATTTCTGTGATTGGCTCAGCTGTTTGATCTGGAGTTGATGGCTCAGCTGTTTGAACTGGAGTTGATGGCTCAGCTGTTTGAACTGGAGTTGATGGCTCAGCTGTTTGAGCTGAAGTTGATGGTCCATAGACCATGTGTACTCTAGCTCTATCTGCTAGTACCCAACATGAGTGACAAATATGACTTGTCTCGTTGATCTGGAAAAAAATAAATACAATTAAAGTTGATATGTATGTGTCTTGAATACAACATATACTTCTGTATTGATAAGGACGAACTCTTTGAAGCTTTATTAAAATTATTGTTATTTATTAGTACAAATAAGTAGGTACAAGTAAGTAATAAGTATAAATAATAAAATAAAATAATATTTTATTCACTTATTCATCTTAACTTTGGATAAAGAACTTATTGATTGTATTATTCTATATTGTACTTTGCTTGTTTTATCTATATGTTTCCCAAATATAAATAAATAAACAAAACAATATTTTTAAAAATTCACGTCACCAATACTTACATGTCTGGGTATTATCCATTCGCTTATAACATTATATATAGCGGTTTCACGCTCAGTTGTTCTGTTGAGGTGATGTGTGACTCTTTGTCCAGCCAAGGCACGTCCACAGCGCAAACAAACATTTGAGTGGCCAAATGGTCCTGGTACTTGAATGGGCATTCTTCCTGAGACAGCTTCTTCAGCCAAGTTCCAACAAGCCTGACATATGCTGTCACTTCTATTTATCTAAATAAGTACAAAGAAAATATTGGTTACTGCGACAATCTAATACTTCATAGTAAATTGTGTCATGCTATTTTTATTGTAACATGAGAGAGCAATTTATTAGAGTCATAGGACATGAAAATATAATTTCCTCATCAAAATCATACACTTAAATAGCCTAGAGATAATGATTAATATTTGTCGGAGAGATTACTTACTGTTTCAGACATACGCCATTGACGAATCACTTGTAACGTTTCTGCATTTAAAGTTCGTCTACGTACGGTTCCTAAGCGACCAAACGCAATGCCACAGTTAGCACAGAGATCCATATCGTAATGCAAAATCGGGTACCAATGAAGAAAGCCAAAACTCGTCGTTTATAGCAGGTTTTCGTAATCCGGTAGGCAAGCAGAAATTGTCAAGTGAAAAGAAATCGTAATCAGTCCGTAAAACAAGCGTAAGTCGTAGTAAAAAGAAAAACCAAAAAAAGAACTCAAGCGCATGAAAGAAATCCAAACAACCGAGTGACTATGTTTGTTCTTCTGAGCGAGTGACGGACGAAATGAAATGGCGGCGGCGGGCACGAGTGAATGAGTGAATGATAATCTCATTTATAGGGATATCATTCGTTGTTTACGGTCGCGAAATGACTGAGTGTAAAGAGTATTGCCAACGTTAAAACTGCATTCCGCACTTAAAAATCGCAATAAGGTTACATATTTTGACTTATTTGCTAATTACTTCATTGCCAGCCGTGGAATTTTTGTAGGTTTTTTTTATATAAGATAAGCTAAATATAAGTTATCATTTGACACCAACTTCAACCTGTTAACCCTTCGGCCCGCGACTTTCTTTTTCCTTTAAAACTAGGAAAGATAATCATGATACAAATTACTCTGTAAGGACTAGGAACGACCATAAGTTAGCGTTTCCTAAATTAAGGCTGGCTAAAAGCAGCAAATCATTTATTGGAATGTCAATACGTATATATAACAAAATTCCGAAGTCAATTCGATCCCTGCCATTCAATAAATTCAAATCAATCACTAAAAACACTCTATCTCAAAAAGCTTATTATAAAACTAAAGATTACTTAGATGATTAAAAGGCATGGGATTAAGCACAACAGGATATTTCTAAAAGTTTCTATATAATCATTTTGTTTACGGCCTGGCTGTGCAGTACATGTATGACATACTGGTGACTGTCCCACTCACTTATTTTCTTGTCAAGACATCAGCAAGAACGTCATGCTCCCTCAGGCGGCATGGCTAGTTGTAGCGTCGGGTATCGGGTCACCCTCTTCCCTAAAATATGGTTGAGGAGGGTGATGGCTGGTGCTTGCGTTAACTCGTGAACGGGTGCTGCTAGCGGTGCCAGGTCGTTTTGCTAATGATATCTAGAGAATGAATGTTATTCTAAATATTTACAAAAATGTGAGAACTCCATAATTAAGAACCCGAAAACATTTTGGTCGTTTGTAAAATCGCGCAAGAATGGTTTTAATTCTCTTCCATCTAGGCTTTCTTATGAGGGACGGGTTGCAAATTCTGGCCAAGATATTTGTAACCTATTTGCAACTTATTTTCAATCTACATTCCTAAGTCCCTCTTTATCTCCAGATTACACTATTGTTAATGATCAGCCCTCGAATCACATCAACACCATAAGCGGCATAGACATCACATTTAAAAAAATAAATAATCATCTTAAGTCACTGGACTTATCTAAAGGAGCTGGGCCAGATCGAATAAATCCTTTATTTATCACTAAATGCGCAGATGCATTGACAAAGCCATTGTACATTCTGTATTCACGGTCCATAAAGGAAGGTGTTGTTCCTGAAATTTGGAAATCGGCTTTTATAACGCCAATTCACAAAGGTGGTAAAAAGAATGACATTAAAAACTATAGACCGATCTCAAAATTGTGCATATTTGCTAAAGTTTTTGAACGCATTGTTTACACTGAAGTCTATAACACACTCTTAACAACTTTTATAGCTGAACAACATGTTTTCTTAAAAAACAAATCAACAACATCTAATTTATTATCTTTTGTGGAATATACAACTAGCAGTATGGATAAAGGTGGGCAAGTCGATTCCATATTTACAGACTATAGTAAGTGTTTTGACCGAATTGACCATACTATACTCTTGAGTAAGCTTTACAGCGCCGGCATCCACGGTGAACTATACAGGTGGTTTACTTCATATATTGAGAACAGATCTCAGGCTGTCGTCGTCGGAGGCTATTCCTCAAGTTTTAATTTGGTGCCGTCAGGAGTACCTCAAGGCCGTTATTGTTCGACATATTTGTAAATGACGTTAAATTTTGTTTCCAGTACTCAAACTTTGTCTTATACGCCGATGACATGAAAATCTTTAAACAAATTAACACTATTCATGATTGTTATCTATTGCAACAAGATTTAACGAGATTCCAAAATTACTGTGATCTTAATAAACTGGACCTTAATGTGATGAAATGTTATACTGTATCGTTTACTCGAAAAAATAAATCTTTAGAATTTAAATACAAGCTAAAAGAACATGATTTAAAACGAGTAAATGAGATGCTTGATCTAGGTATTATTCATGACGCGAAACTTACGTACGAAAAACATATTGACCATATAGCTGTTAAAGCTAATAAAGCAATGGGATTTGTAATCAGGTCGAGCTCTCAATTTAGTAGTGTCAAAATATTAAAAATACTCTTCTGCTCCTATGTGCGTAGCATACTCGAGTATGGTTCACAAATTTGGAATCCACAATACGAAGTTTATATTAAAAGAATAGAATCCATCCAACGTAAATTTATGAAGCACCTCGAATACAAATGCAATGTGTTCGATAACAATTATGAAGCAAGGTGCGTAAGACATCATATGTTGCCCCTGAAGGATAGGCGTCAAATTGCAGATATCATAACCTTTATGAAAATTCTACAAAACCAAATTGATAGTCCTTATCTGCTTTCTAAAATATGTATTAAAGTTCCATCAAGGTCAGTTCGACAGCCCGTTTATTTACATATCCCACACAGCTCAACTAATTACAGACAAAATTCTTTTTTGATTAGATCAGCCTATGCTATTAATAACATAAATAATCCAGAATTTGACATCTTTCATCTTTCGATAAACGCTGCCCGTAATATGATTTCAAGACAAAAAAAGGATATTAATTGTTAAAAAAAAAAAAAATGTTATTTCTAGCCATCACGCTCTTTGAATTGTTTTTTTTTTGTACCTCTTATTTATAATTTTTTGATTTCTCATTTTTTTTTTCTCCTTTCTCATTTCATTGTTTGTACAAAAGACAACGTCTTATTATCTTTTATTTAAATGTGGAAACTATTAATTGGTGTTTAGTTGTATAATTAGTTTTAAGATTGCTTTATGTTACACTGTAAGTTTTCCGAAGAAAATAAAATAAATAAAATAAATACTATGACTATTTTATTCCATTCTTGTTCAAATACTCTGGTCCCAGTTTGTCATGTTCGTATTGTGCATCCATAGCTAATTGCGTCTGCTATGTAAGCAATTTGGTTGTGGCATGACATTGGCTCTCACAATTAGCTGTCTTGTATTTGTTTTTTTTTTCATGTCACGGTCAATTTGTACTGTAGCTATTTGTATTAATTTGATAATTCTGACTGAAAAAGAGTGCCAAGAGTTTTTTTCCGCCGGCTTTTTTTGTCTCTTGGTCTACTGTAATATCTTATTTAACAACTATCAACAACTAGTTAAAGCCGAAGTATGTGATGACTGACTTCATCAAGTGTTTTGTGAAATTCCTAAGATGAATAAAACTTTTTGATTTTTTTTTTGAATTTTTTTCATGACAGCGAAGAACTTTTTGACAAAAATTCTTTTGAACTCACAAGATTGTCTCTTCATCGGGTTGTAATTTACCTGTTCAAAAATACGCTGAAATATTCTTACTATTGGCCCGAAAATATACGGTTTTATAATTTTATTACAATAGTATTCTTATCACAATAATATTTACCGTGTGCCGAAATTATACACAAATGACGGAGACAGCTAGAATGTATTAAACATAGTTAAAACTTTTATGACAATAACGTCTATACCATACTAGCTGTTGCGCGCGGTTTTACCCGCGCAATTTCGATTCCCGCGGGATTTTCGAGATAAAAAGTAGCCTATACGGATTCGGAAGAATCCCTCTAAGTAATGGTAAAAGAAATTTTGAAATCGGTCCAGTAGTTTTTGAGCCTATTCAATACAAACATACAAAAATACAAAGGTTTCCTCTTTATAATATTAGTATAGATATGTTAATCAACACGTTAAAATATTAACAACAACATCAACTTCACGCCTGTCTCCTTTTGGGATAGGCAAAGACTAGGGAACGCCAATTGCTGCGATTCATTCATACCTCTTTCGCTCCTCTTCGTACATTTATCTTTTTATACATGATTGGCTGTTACTGGTATTTTTAACTACGCTCTTTAAAATAATGCCACCTATTTGGTCGGCATACGTACGTCAAAATATTTATTTATCTCAGATTAAAAAGGTAAAATATACGAACGTGTGTTTTCAAAAACAGATAGGTTCTGCTGTACCCATTTTATTAGGACCGTGATACTTCGGTTGTGGAGAAATTGCCACCGCGCCACTCTTAGGTTTTATTTTATTTCAGATCATTGGGAAATATTACAGCATACTTCAATTTTATTATACTCCTCCGTGTTACTCGTAGATGAGGTTTTTGACCGGTAGACACTTATTAATGTAAATTAAATCCCCAGATAATCACACTAACTACTTGACCTCAAAGTAACAAAAGCTTGTGTGAGAAAACCAGGGCACCTAAAATATAAATACATATTATGTATATACTTAGACTACCAAACCCGGATTTTTTTTGTTTGGTGCGAAAATCGAACCAAATTGGCGTCGTAGAGTCTAGACCACTGCACCACAGATACTGTCAATTAGATTATGTCATGGTAGGTAGTAATACCTACCATGGATTTTGTCAATTGGATAAATATTGTATGAAAACGGATATCATTTGTTTTTAATACTATATTCGGATGGCGAAAAACTATTTTTATATCGACCACGCCGAACGTTGTTGCTTAACTTGCTATGCCTATCGAATGACATACACAGCAGCTACAATGCGTGTAACGATGTAAGAAATTGTTTGCATATAAAAATTTGATTCTAGTTACTAAGTTCTCATTCATTAGATCAGGCTGAAATGGATCGTAAAACTTTTATAAGGGGGCGTGAATAGGGCTTCATGATGGTCAATCTAGTGAGTATTTTGCATTTTGTTTGTCTTCACAATATACCGGAATACATCCGTGCATACCGAAACTACGAATTAATAGTGGGAATCTTTATGCTGCCTCTATTTGTTAAGGTTAAGAACCCCTTATCGTTTTGGTATAAACCGATATCGTTATATCCCTGGTCTGTTTCTTGCTTTCGCTGCACTGCTTTCTTCAATAAGGTAGGGAGGTAAGCTGTACTAAAAACGCGCAAAAAATATTTAACAGTAACAGAATTAGCAAGATACATAGCAGTTGTGATGAACTCTTGTAAATCAATAAATTGTTGCTACTTTGTAATAAATGTCGTTTTCCTATAAAGATTCCAAACATTTATTATTACGTATCCTTGTTTCTTTTTTCTTTTTGTTTTTTGTAGAAAAACAACGCAATATAAGTTTTTGAACACGCAAACTCTTGAGCTTCTGATGTTTATGACTTTTTCCGTATTTTCTTTTATCGCGTAACTTTAACACTTGTTTTTCTCATTTTTATAATCTTTATTTGTTTTTGATACAAAACTTTATGCTGGTGGAAATATTTTTTGTAACAGTAGACCTAAGCGTCACCTGAACTTATTTACTGTCCGCTTATAAAAAATATTTAAGCAAACCTTAAAATTTTATCTAGTAAATCTGTATTCAGAAATCGTTAAGGTTTATCAGAAGACACCTCAGCACCCTAAAAATTCTGACATTCAGCAAAAAGCACTGGCCAGCTTGGTGCTCTAAGGCTTTAACCTCCTAGACACCAAGGGGAGGGACTCACAAATTTGCTGTGAGGTCATTATAAAAGGGTTTTAATTGTTGAGTAAGCCAACCTCACTTATTATCTATGTGGACCTCAGGTAAAAACAAATTATCTATGTGGACCTCAGGTAAAAACAAACACTTGGAACTTTTTAGTAATTTATTGAGCGACACACAGTTCGTACAAAGGGCTTACTTAGTTCGTTACGGCTTACTAACAAGCTTAGTCTAAAACACTTTCACAAGTATAATATGATACGGTACATGTTTGTGGGCGTATAGCGTCCCTACATGATGAATTTTAAATCATGGGTCAGCGGAAACTTTGTGATTTGATCCTGTGAAAAGGATCCACAGGAAGCAATTTAAATTAGATGAGGATTGGAATTTTAGTAATTTAATTACAAATTGGTATGTCCGAAGTAAAATCTGATTTCTTCTTATTGCATATTTTTTTATTTAACGTTTTTGGAAATTTTGAAATATACCCAGAAATTGGCGGGTCTGTTACTGCAGCTGGAAAGTTGCTTCTAAAGAGCTGTAATTGGACATTGAATGTGTGGCTGTAAAAAAAAATATGCACGAGTTACTCTTGATTTGTGCTTATTGTGCGTGAAATAACGTTCAGAAAATATAAACGGTTTTCGAGTAATCGGGCTTTTTAGAAAATACGAAAAATAATCACAGGGGCTTTATTTGAAATAAATAGTTGTGAGTTTCATTTGACTGTAAGTCTAGGATCTAAATGGGGGAAACAGAAGAAGAACATTATTTCATCATCATTATTATACTCGAAAATCGTTAATATTTTCTGAACTTTTTTTCCCGCACAATTAGCACAAATCAAGAGTAACTCGTGCATATTTTTTTTTACAGCCGCACATTCAATGGTTGTCGAGATACACAATTTTGCTAAATGTTACCGCAGCAGGAAACTGAATATCTCGGGAACCTGAAAATCTACTAATTATTTTTTCAACACACTAATTTATACACCCATAAGGTACCTGCAAATGCACAATGTTTCTCTCTACGACCATTCGTTTAGAATTTTCCAGCTGGAACAACATTACCCTAGCTGGAATGGTTTTTTTCCATTTTTTTTTCAAAACGACAATACCCACTCATTTTTAATTAGGCGCACAATTGCAGTACATAGCGACCCATTTATACGCCCAATTACAGCTCTCTAGAAGCAACTTTCCAGGAGCAGTAACGGACACCCATTTGGTAGATACGAGTAAATAGTGCCCGAATATGGGTTAGTTTGTAAACACTATCTTTTGTTTCCGATAGTTTAATGTATGTTAGACAAAATAAAAACTAATTTTATGTGTATTTTTTTTTTCTTTATTAGGATATCCAACAGCAGTACGATTAAAAAAATACGTTAACAAAACATGAGTAACTTATAGAAGATAATAACAGGATCACATCATGGTTAAATTATATACAAACAAATTCTTCGAATTAAGTAAGTACTTAGAGTTGAATTGGCTTCTAAAACTAAATGGAGGCATACAAAACTTGAAAAAAAAATCGTAGGTTGATACGAGCATAATTTTGATGTGCCATAGAAAAAATAAAATAAAATCTTGAATTGTTCAAACATGTTTATTTATTTTTCTTTCTTTAGAGGCATTAGTCATTCAAATCGCTTGCCAAATCTCTGAGTTAAGGGCTAAAAACAAAAGTAAGGGAGCACTTCGTAAGTATTCCAAATCCCAGTACTAGTCTTAAAATTAATTCATAACTAACGTGTAAAAAAAACATAACATTTTTTGTCGTTATTTCAAAGTTAGAACGAAAAAAAAGTCATGAAACCAAAACCAAAATGAATCAAACTAATTATTTCTTTTTAAGAAAAAGTGAACCGCATTCAAAAAACCAACTCACTAAAAATGTTTAAATAATTTTTAAAATGCCATCCTATTCCTGTTTCTATTCCATCCATATTACTACTCCGTATAGTAAATTTCTGCCATTAATTAATTAATATTAATCAATGTAATAAGAACATTAACAATTTATCTGGGTAGGCATTTACATAGTTTTTGAAGTCGGTGCCAAACCTGTGGCCCTCAAGTGTATGCCTTATGGTATTTTTTTCCGCCAAAGAAAGCGTTACACCCAATTGAAATGTCTGGCAACAATAATTATACAAAACATGTAACTATGTCAGTACTTCTGATGCAGTGTGCTTTGTTGTCCTAAAAATTTGGTTTTTATTTATTTTTTATTTCATACTTTTTAGAGTTAGGTTTTTGTTTTGGGCTAGTTATTAGTTTTTTCATAGTTAGTTAGATTCTTCATTTATAGATATTAGTGATAGTTTTTTAGTGATAAGTTTTGGGCGAGTTCTGGTATTTAAAAGAGATTTGCTTAAAACAACAATCTTCGTGCGAACAGTCAGCTAAGAACTTATCCAAAACTTATCACTAAAAAATCTATCACGTATATTTACAAATATGGAAACTAACTTACTATGAAAAAACTAAAAGCTAGCCCTAAATTGATAGCAAGTAAAAGGTAAAAGGTTCTCCTAAATGGGGCAAATATCCTTTTAAAAACCGGATCATCATCGGTTCAGCCAAACGCAAGATAATCGATGACAAACATCATTAACATACAGGTTAAACTCCTCTTTGTAAGTTGGCTACTTTTAATCAGAAATTGTGCAGGTAAATCTGTGGGAAACTGCTAGTATTAGATAATTATTCGGCAAATCAATCAAACATTCGGCTGAATATAAATGTTGTACGAAATATGAATGTTCGGCCGAACATTCGGCTCATCTCTGATACAAAATTAACAGATAAATTGAGAACCTTATTTTTTAAAGTTGGTCAATATACTAAAACCTTCTCCTAAACATGACAAATCTTTTTCTTAAAACCGCATCCAAATTGGTTCAGCCAAACGTGAGAAAATCGCGGACAAACATACATGCATACTTACAGGTCAAACTGAGAACCTCCTTTTTTGAATTCGGTTAAAAATGTTAATGTTAATTTATTTCTTCTACGAAAATTGAACAAACAGTTGACACGGTTTGCAAATATTAAAATTTTGTCATTCATCATAAACATCGATGGTTTTAGCCACGAAGATCATGCTAATCTTCATGTACGGAAGGGCAGACTGTAATGGATCATTATCACGGCGATTGTATCAGGAGCATTATCCAAATCGCAGATTACCCAGTGTCAGGATATTTTACAACACGTTTCGTCGTCTTAGCGAAAACGGGATCCATCGTCCGGCTACTAGAGTGAATCCTGAAAGATACGATGCGGATATCGAGGTAGAAATTATTCACGCATTTGAAGCTGAGCCTACGGCAAGCATCCGAAAAAAGTAAAGTAGCTCAAAACCTTAACATATCGATATTGATAGGCTTTGAACACGATGCATAAAGAGAAAAAATATTATTTTCGAGGGTTGGGGGTGCAGGGTTTAGAAGAAGGAGATCCCGTACGACGAAAACAGTTCTACAGATTCTTATTAAACAGCGACATTGACGACGCGTCATTTTTAACCGAATCCATTAAAATCTATCATTTGGAAAGATGAGTCAAAGTTTTCAAGAGAGGGGATAACAAACTTTCATAACCTTCATGAATGGGCTGACAAAGACTTTATCCTCATTGGAAGATGAAGGTCTTCTTTCAAAAGAAGTTTTCAGTATACGTGTGGGCTGGAGTAATTGGCAGAATTTTGATACAGCCACATTTTCCGCCCGATAATTTGAACGGACCCAATTATCTCGAGTTCTTACAAAACGATATTCCTATTCTCCTAGAGGAAGTCGGAGTACCATTAAAAGCGGAAAGAGAAATCATCTTTCAGCAAGACGGCTGCCCGGCACATTGGAGTTTGGCTAGGAGAGAATTGACAACTGTTTTCCGGAGTGCTGGATCGGTAGAGATGGACCCATTCCTTGACTCGCTCAATCCCCTGACTTAACTCCTTTGGACTTTTTTGTTTGGTGACGGGCCAAAGGACTTGTGTACACCTCATAGAAAGCAATAAAAGAGGAGATAATTACAAGGATTCGTAAAGCTTTTGTCATCACGAGGGAGGAGATGCAACTAAAAATAACTACCACAGAAGTACGGAAAATGGCCTGTTTATGTATAAGAAATCGTGTTTCCCATTTTGAACATGTGATTTAAGTTTTGCTTTGATTTAATTACTAAAGTTTTGAAATTAAAGTTTATGTAGTTTTATTAAAAGTGCTCCCTTACTTTGGCTTTAAGCCCTTAGCTCAGAGATTAGGCAAGCGATGTGAATACTAAACTATCGAAAACAAAAGATAGTGTTTACAAACTAACGCGTATTCGGGCACTATTACTCATATCTACCAAATTCTGGGTGTTTTTCTAAAATGAAAAAAAAAAAAATAGCAAGTTTCGTCAAAGACATATATGGCTAAAAATGTTCAAAAATACCTCGTTTCACGTTATTTCGAAAATAAAATATATATATACGTTCTTTAATCAAAATTAACCTTAGTTTTAATAGGATTTGGTCCCGGTTTTTATTTATATGTAAATAACGGCTACTTAGAAATGGTTAGACCTTTTATTTATTTTTCTAATTGAAAGTGCTTATTTTGCAACTAGCTCAGATCAAAACTGGATTTCACATTTTAACACTTATATTATGACAAGATAAGAATTGAAGTAGGCGAACCAATGAGGGAAGATAACTCACATTCAATTATTTATAACGATATGCAACAAATCTATACTAATATATAAAGCTGAAGAGTTTTATTTTTTGTTTGTTTGTTTGTTTGAACGCGCTAATCTCAGAAACTACAAGTGGGATTTGAAAAATTCTTTTTGTATTTGATAGCTCAACTATTGAGGAAGGTTATAGGCTATATTTTATCCCGAAATGCCCACGGGATCGAAAGGTACGCGGGTAAAACCGCGCGCGGTGGCTAGTCGTGAATAAAAATATAAAGTCAATATAAAATGCTACAAAATACAGCTTAAAACCTCGCTCATTTGTCTTATAAATATCAAAATTTCACATTTGTGCATCTTCCGTACTAAAAACCACATAGCTCTTCTTTAAATGACTTAAATATTTGTGTACATAACGAGCTGCATGCCAAGTTTTGAAAAGCCGTTGCCAACTTCAAGCTAAGCTGTTATTTTCCCACTTCTTTCTGCGACACTGCCGACGTGTAAAAATAACCATATATCTTAAAGTTCGTCGTAAGATAAACCACTGCTTTGTGGCTATTAACGCTTTGCTTTTGTTATACGATACATTTCTCGGTGGTAGCTTAAAAACATTATCTACATTATGTAGTATTCAATTAAATTCTTATCGACTTATAGGAAAAGTTTGATTCTGATTAAAATCGGTATAAAAATATGATAGGTAAGTTGGTAAGTAAGATCTATGACGATTATGCCAACACAATCTTTTATTTATTATTGTGTTCACTACACATTTAAAAGCTTTATATTTGTTTCAATGAAACGCTTACTTAAAATAACAACATTAAATATAAAAGCATAAGTGATGGTTACTAACCCAAGAACATTTTTACGATAAATCCATTTAAATTCCATGGAAATATTTGAAACGAGTTAGAAAATTTCACAAAACATCCAAACGAAGGGTGCTCTGTAGCAACTTTAATCCGGCTACAAGCATAGTGCAAGTTGACCTAAATACGAGGTCAAGGTATTTGGAGAATCTGCATAAAGGTCCACTGCAAAAAGATCCTAATATTTAAAAAAAGTGTGATGTTTTCAGCCGTTCCATTTTTACTTGTCAGTTTTTTATTTTTAATATGAAATTAAGTTTGAATTATTATAAGTAAAATAATTTTATTTTCAGGCATGGGATTTTTGTTTATTAAGCTTTGATTAAACTTACTAAAAAGGTGTCATTTCAGGATCATAGATCCAAGAGGATGGGGGTCTCAAATATTATTAATAGTTAAATATATTACTAATAGTTTTATTTAACTACCGCTTGTTTTGAAGTTCTTTCACCTTCTTTTTTCCGTATTAATGAAATTTTCTCAATGTACAGTCACGTGCATTAATATGTACACACTTCGCAACTTATTCAGTTGTGATAATGCTCAAGTTCAATGAAAATGTATATATATATTATTACACGTGACTGTACTGAAGATTGCTCTGTCTTTAAGTCAGTCTCAGATTTCTCGCATTTGACATGAATCTCACCTGATGGTTAGTGAAAATGAGATCGCAGAGAACAGGTTTTAGGAATAAACTGAACCTTAATCCACAAACAGCAAATGTAGTAAAGTTATCTTCTAAGCACAGGCCAAGTTTATTAATAGCATCAAAACATGTCAAAACCACAGTAAATTGTTGTGGTTATTCCACAAATTATGTAAAGTTTAGTTGAAAGATAAACGTAACCAGAGTTTATATTAGTTATTGTGTAATTGAATTATTTTATAAATGAATTAAAGTTTGTGGAACTCAAACATGTATGGAAAATTATAATGAAATTTACAGACTTTTTTATAATATTCTGAACCCGTGTAAAGTCGAGATTGAGGTCGTGAATAATGAGAGATAATTCATCAATAAATTATACTTTTATTCTAGGTCATCAAACTAACTTACGTTCATGTATTGAAACAGGCTCTTTGCCTGTAAAATAAAGGGTCATAGGATAAGAATAGCCCAGAATTAGTGCTTCGTCAAAAACAACTGATCCGAGTGACAGCTGCTTAGTTGTAGCACCACAGACATACATCTATATAGACAAGGCAAATTCATGTACTTCGCGTGTCCGAACCCCGACCAAGCTTCAAGGTTGGTCACCGCTAGATTCAGTCCCCGCGTGATATATCTGATAGAAAATCGATTTTACAATATCGATATCGTTCTTAATAATTGATTTGAATCGGCGGCATCGATGTCTTTGAATCAGTTTGTATTTCCCAGCAATAAATATGAGCTGTGACGTCACAAAAGGTGTTAAAAAGTCGGCACGTTTGGTTTCAATACAAATCGTGACACTTGCATTGTCTATATAGATGTATGTCTGTGGCTAGTGACCAACCTTCATATAGAATCTAACTACAATTATTATCACCGTTTCGGTGGTGATGGGGCATTCGGTATTAGGATAGGTGAGCGCCGATCATTAATTTCTCACGTTAAGCCGTCGGTCTCGGGTGATGTATACAATAGTCGTTCGGGTTTGTCAGAAACAATTTTGTCGCCAGGAAAATTCTGACAACCAGAAACAGCACTGGTTCAGCTTGGAGATTTATGGCCTAAATCTCGCCTTCACCAAGGGGAGAGAATCATAGCCCTGGGCTCACTACAAAGTTTTGTTATGTTATATGGAAAAGTTTGTGAAGATAACATGACGAAAATTGAGCTTAAATTTCCCTCACTTTACCTGAATAGTATAAATATTTCATATTCATATTTCATCTAAATCAAGATTTTCTGAAATAAAACTACTTGGAACAATTGTAAATACATACTTAGTAAAGAACTTTACCCTTAATAAACAAACACATCGTTTGCGTGTCAAATAGCGCCCCGAAACCAACTATTTAATTATTATTTATTTTACCACTTGATAACTGACTTTTACCATTTTCAATCTAAACTCCTCCTTAAGTCTTACTCGAAAGAGTCCGTTTCGTAGATCAGCAGTTTAAATCACAATATTCATATTCTTGTTCTCGCATGTTTTTTGTTTTGTTTGGGACAGAATTCAGCTCTAGGGCATAATTTGGGTTCTCGGCTTTTTCTTAAATTTAAAGTTAATGACGTGCCTCCTTGTTAAGTAGTTGAAGAAAATTACTCTCAGAGTATTGTGATTAGGGATAAAAAGTGGCTTTATAATAAATATTGTTTTCGGTTATCTTTTGATTATGGTGCATTTTTTGTTATAACCCAAGCTGACACTCTAATCTGTAGCGCAAAAAAGCCTGTATATATTTTTAACCTCAAAGTTACTTAGTGGTAAGTAAAGATGAGATCGAAGACGACATGGGTTTAAAAAATAACTGACGCTACATAAAACATTCCTGCAACACATCACCACTGATGCAATGGTAATTAATTGGCAGCAGACTTCATATTCGTTTGCCATAGTGAGTCCTGACTACACTTCAACTAATCATAATCCATTTCTTAGTTTTGAAGATTAATAATGTTTCTTTTATTAAATTTAGAGATTATTTGGACCAACAGAGAAAGTAACAATATTAATTACACCTAGATCATATTTTATAACGTGAAAAAGAAATTACTTTTTTATTAATTATATTTAAACCAAAGCTTTGTTAAATATCTTTTTTTATTAGTAAATATTGTGTACGTATGTTAGTTACTACTTCACAGTATAACAACTAAAAGTTTTAATAAATATATTTGTACCTTAAATTAACAAAGCTACTTATATACTAAATTTAAATCAAGTAAAGCCTCAGGCACAGCTAGTCAAGAATATGTTATAGAAGAATTAATAAGACCTTTCTGTATCGATATTTTTTACTCCCAAAGCAATTTGCTCCCATATCAAAGTCGTCGGCATCTGAAATTGATCTCGTTTGATAAATTACGAGCAATAGCCAATTATTTCGGTAATAAAATATAAATTTATTTGCAACAAGTAGAAGGTAACATCATCAAGTGAAGGGTCCTAGAAAATGCGTTCTAAGATGAAAAAAAGAACTTTTAAATAAAGGAACAGCTGATGTTAAATTTAATAGAAACGCATGCAAGTCATTGAAATACCAACTCCTATCGTAATTAGTCTGAAGGTGATTATTCAAAATAGGTTTGATTTTTTGGTATTTTTTTTATAGATAAAATATGGATGGGACGTTTGTCTTCCATGACACCTGATGTTAAGTGAACATGAAGACTAAGGTGGTACACGTTTATTTATTTTACACTTTATGTAATGGTAAAAAGGTACCAATAAAAACATTGGCGATCTTACCTCAGACGAGTGATTTCTTCCCGACAACCATGTTATACACTGGTGACAAATTTTAGATACTCAAGGACTCTGTGTTTGATTCTGTTCATAATTATGAAAGAAAAGTAGGTACTTAATTTTTGATGATGATGATGTTACTATTTACTTTACATACAACTGAGTCAATCGCGGCACGTGACCTGGCACGCGGATCGCTGCCAACGCTAGCGTAACCATGCGTTGCGTAATTAATTATTTAACTTTCCGTTAAGTTTACTCAATAAATTATTAATATTATTTTTTATTATATTTTTCCTCTTTATGTATGATCTCAAACTATCACGTCCTTGAGTTTCAAAAGTGACCTACCAGTCACCCTGTATGAGCAAAAGTTTGTGGATATTTTTTTATTAACTTAATCATTTGAATTTTTTACAATGAAAAAGTTGTTATAAATTAGACTTTGTATGTGTCTGTCCGTGATATCCCAAAGCCAATAGATAAGCCGATTTGAAAGCGGTTTTAGTATTAAAGTTTTGGTTTCAATAGTATTTGATTATGTATTACATTTTTTTCTATTATCTTCTCTTAATATAAACAATTGAATTAATATTTCGAGCGATCGATGTTTTAAGAATTTTAGAATTTTTTTTGAGTTTTGCAATTAACAATGCTCAATTTTTCTTAAATTACTGAAGAAATTGGTCTCGAGAGGTTTTAGCTGCAAAGCTATACCAATTGATGGAGCTACGTTAGCAATATAACGTAAAGAGAAGAATGTGCTAGTTATTTCGATGGCGTACCACTCGTCTGTATATGTAATATGTTTTATACTTAATTATCATGTATAATGTTTTAATGTAAATGTTGATTTTATGAGTAAATGACCTGTTGATTGTGGTGTTCTGTCCCATATTTAATTATAAAGCCGTTAGGAATTAAGAATACTTTGTAAAACTCATAACCACTTCGACATGCAAATACAGCAATTCATTCTATTGTTTATTTTGGTTAAATATTTTTCAGAACAGCTTTCATTTCAATATTTGCTTACCAAATTAATATTTATTAATAATGTTAATAAATATTTTAATTTTTAACATAGGTTGCCAAGCGATCTCTATCCTAAACAAACAAGCAATATTATTTGCCCTCAAAGCAATTGTAGTAACCAATATTACCAAATTTTCCTAATGGTTAATTATCGACAAAGGTAGTTCGCGTAAATTTAAAATAGTATAGTAATGGAGGTGATTTATAACAAGATAAAGTATACACTCTTGCAGGCCGAATGGAAAAGAATGACTTGTTACTGGGTGGTGCGGTCAACACACATACTACAATATAGGCACTCGTAGATACAACACAGGGCGTTTGGTATATAGTTGGCCAAATTGAAATGGGGGGTAAGTGGGCCTATTATGAACTTTCTTCAAGTACTACTGACCTATCTCTTATAGTTTAGAGAATATGGTTGTTTTTCATAATTTTCAAAAAAATGCAAATTTTCATATTCTAATCTAAATAAAATTTTTCTTGTACAATATCTTCTCAAAATAAAAAATGTTATTCGTGTTTATGATACAGCCGTATTATAACTAAATGGTTATTTGACGCAACAATTCGAGAAAAGAAATGTTATGGGTCAACTAAGTCTCGAGCGCGAGGCAATATTACTTCATGCTTTGAGCGCTGTTTCTATATTCGTCATTTTAGTCAACCGCCAAAGCGCTAAGGCAAATCGATTTATTTTCGAACTTACTATATCAATTGATAACTTTTAATCCAGTCAAGATAAGTACCTCTTATACCATATAGCTCGCATTTTTTTAAGAGTATTGAATTCGAAACACAGTCAAATGCTTTGCTCATATCAAAGAAGACAACTACGTTTTGAATCTTTTTAATATACATACATACATAACTTCACGCCTCTATCCCTTACGGGGTAGGCAGAACACCAGAGGCTATGAAACCATCTGAGGTCTCGTTTGACAAATTTAGAGGTATTATAATTATGGAGAGCGACTATTGCAGTAACAGGGGGTCAGCCTATCGCCCGCAAAACTGTCAATAAAACCTCTGTCCCTTAACTGACTTTTACAATATGCCCGGGAAGAGAAGCAAATGGCATATTCTATGTTTTTCTTTCACTCCCAGTCCAGCATGGAAGAATGATCTTTTTAATAATGTTTATTATATCGCTAGTAAGATTATAAGCTCAGATCAGAATAGGCTTACGTAAGCCCCATTTTAATTTGGCTAACTGTATACCAAACACCCTGTATAATAGCACATGAACACACAAATATTATGAAAATACAGCAATCATTATACTAAAATATCAAGTAAATTTTAATTAAAAGAAAGTTGAGTGATGCATTTGATTCATAAAAACATGGTGGACAATTTACATATTCTATAAATCTCCCTCATTATACCGTATTAACACCTTATAAAACAAGCCCCAAACAGATTACTGACATGGTTTCTCGGAAACCACAACTAGGGTTGAGATGTGTCAAAATGCCTTCAAGCATTAAAAAGGTAATGAAATGATTGTGCTCTCGAAATTTTTAGATTGATAGTGACGTAACAATTGCTCCATTGTAGCTATTTATTTGTTGGATTATTTTTCATATTTTAAAATGATTTATATCGTGATGTTTAAATAGTGGAGTCCATCCCAGGCTACTTTTTATTTCAGCCCTATAGGAAAAAAATAACTATACGCTTATTCATATATCAGTCTATAGCGATTATTTAAAACGAAGTCGGAACCACCAAATGTACCGCACACTTCCCGTTTGCGTTCGCTCCCGAACGGTCGTGTCTGCGGCCGCTCCCGAGTGTTCGTATTGCGCTGCCCTTGTTCCCTCCCCCGCACTCGTGCGGGTCAGGTGCCAAGTTAAGCTCTTTCGGAAAGTTTTCTCTTGTGGAGGCTGTGTGGTGTCGGGGCTAATTCATCTGCCCTTTTCAGGGCGGACCCGACTGCTGCCGGCCGAAGCATCGCTGGTCAGGTGGATACGTAACCGTGACAACTAAGCCTGATCGTCCGCCGTTCACCGGCAATAGGTCCGTGTTAGGTTGATCTTTCTTTCAGCGCAGTTTGTTTAGTCCTTTCGCCGTTCACCGGCAAGTAGGTTCCTTTGTTAGGAATAGGGTTCCTTTCAGAACAGTTCAGGTTCCCAGGGTTCGATGGAAGCCCCCATCGAATCCCCGGTTAGGCTCGGAGGAAAACAAGAACTCCGGGATCTGGCAAATCATAAATTGCAATCCCAATTTAATCAATTCCAAACCGAAACTCGGGATAGCATACAACATATGTTCACGTTTTTCGCATCAAACCTTCAGGCTCAAATCACGAGCTTCTTGGCCACTCATGCCTCCACCGCGTCAGCCCCTCAGGAATCGCTCTCCCCGGCCCAGACCACCGAGGTCCCTCCCGCGTCCCTCCCGGCCACTCCGCCTTCTCTTTCTTTCCCAACAGATTCTCCGGCGTCCCCAGATGTCGAGTGTGTTGACACTGCGCCAGACTCTATGTTGATTGATTCTTCCGCGTGCAAACGGAAAACTACCCCGCCGGGTAGCGATTCCGACTGCGCTCTTTTAGTTCCAGAATCTCCTACTCCATTCACCGAGGTTCGCAAAAAGTCCAAATCTAAGAAGAAAAAGAAGAAGCAAGATTCTTCTTCGACTCTATCTCCATCCGTTTCAGCTGCTCCAGCCGCTGTTCCTGCTGCGCAAAATGTCGCACCGGCGTCTACTCCTGCGCCTTTTGTTTCAGCGATCCCGGCGTCACAGCCTGCGTCGCAATCAGATTCGGCTCCGCCGAAAGTCAAGTCTCCGCCCCCCGTCTTCCTACGGGACAAGAGCCGCTGGACCGAGGTCTCAGCTCTCTGCGGTAGACACAATCCCAAGATCCAGTATAGTAAGGCATCCAACGTGGGTGACTCTATTAAGGTCGTTGTCAATTCCATTCCCGATTTCAGGAATCTTACTCGGCTTCTTGCTGATCAAAAGCTCGAGTACCACACTTACGCTCTCCCTGAGGAGCGTAAGATTCGTGCCGTCCTCAGGAACGTGCCGTTCGAGCTCTCGAACGAGCAAATCCAAGAGGACTTGTCTTCTCAAGGCTTCCCCGTCGAATCTGTGCACAAAATGCACAGCCGCCGAGGCAAGCAGTTCCCACTAGCGCTAGTAATCCTAGCGAGGAGCCCGCAAGGGCAGTCCATTTTCAGAGGCAAGCTCACCGTGTGCGGTCTCTCCAACATCCGCGTCGAGGTACCACACAAGCGTGGTTTTCCAGGTCAGTGCCACCGCTGCCAATTGTATGGTCATGCGGCGGCAAATTGTCATGCTTCCCCTAGGTGCGTCAAGTGCCTAGAACCGCATGGGACTAAGGAGTGCTCTCGCACTCCCGAATCGCCCACCGCTCCGTCCTGCGTCTTGTGCGGCCAGTCAGGCCACACAGCAAACTTTCGCGGCTGCCCCAAGGCACCGCGTGCTGCCAGGGCAACCGTGAAGCCCATCGAGAACTGGAGAGAGCGACCGCAGCCTAGCTCGGACGCCCCTCCAGTCAGTTCAAAGGCCCCTAAGGCCTTTACTTCTATCGTTCCAGGTCAGCGCAGCCGGGTCGCGACTCAATCGCAACCGGCCGCCAAATCGGCTTCCCAGTGCCAGAATGCAAATGGTTCTCAAGACCGCATGGCGTTCTGGATCCAGCTCGCTCCCATCGACGAGATCCTGGCTTTCGGCGCCGCTCTCGACGCCAGCCCAGAGGGTTTCAACGGTGCTCTTCCGGTCCTAACCAAGTTCGCTCCCCTTATCAGGAAACTCCAGCAAGCTCAACGTTTCTAAACGTAGTCCTTCTTTCCAGCATTCCTATCTCAGAGTGAGTCTGATCACTCTAGATAATATCTTAGCTTCAGCTTTGTCATTTCTGCTAATCTTAGCTTTGTTTTTTTCTCACTTTCAGTTCCTTTTGGTGGCAGCCGTCTTGATGCCGCTCACTGCGCAGCCTCTCTCTCCAATTGGCTGTCGCTCCGATAAATGATCAAGAACCTGGATTAAGGTAGGTCGTAAAGGGGGATGTTTAGTGGGTATGCTCGGCTTCACTGAGTGAGTCTCCACACTGTCTGGGCATTCTATTTGCCGTTAGCCACTGGGGTTAACAGCTTATAGAATGCCCATTCGTCCGTAATAGGATTCATCCTCCTCCCGCTAAAGCTTGCTTTACTGGTTAAAGCTTGTTTTAGGGGGTGCCCAAAATTTTCTGTGGCGGAAAAACAAAAAAAAAAAAACCAAATGTACCAAATAATATAAAAGACACTAAATCAAAGCATGAAATCTCTTTCCGCATGCATCTTTACCGACACGGACAAGGTTCTCGAACAAGGGGTTATTAATATACAAAATAAAATAAGTAATCACTTGGTCATTTTGTTAATTTATAACAGATATCCTTGTTAAATAAGTAATATTAGTTGATAGTATCAGACTAAGGGATCAGTAGTGCTAAAAAGCATAGTTATATAAAAATACAAACTCTTAAGTGCGGGCTAATTCAACTTATTTTTTTTTAAATAACTAATAAGTTTTTGGTTCATTTGATAATAAAATGTAGTATTTCGCTTACTCCTTATTCTAGTAAAAATAATTGTTACTCTTTATTTTACTGAAACATCTGTAGCCGATCGTTCAAACCCTTTGGACTCAGCCCTTTGAATACTACGTAAGGCAGAAAAGTTTTTTTAGTTTGAAGGAGCTGAACTATATTACTTGGATTTGAAATAATCACATCATAAACTCAAAAGCGTCTTCAAAAGTTGAACTTTCTTAAACATTACTGAGATTTTCGTAATTGATAAGTAGTTTACAACATAGAAACAAACCTTTCAGCTAATGGTACGAGACGAAGCGACTAAGGAGTCTTTCATTTTATGACTAACAATCGCGCGTGGCTTAACCCGCGTAACCTTTGCTCCCGGGAGAACTCTTCAGCTTTGTTACTTATGGAGGCTATTGACTTTGCGAGAATTTCTAGATAAACTTATGACCTATAACTTAACCTAAAACTTGGCTATCAAACGCTTAAAAAATATGAGAAATAATAAGTCCAGCCACAGAATATTTTTTTTGGCCACGTGATCAAGCTTCTATTTTCATAACTTAGCCACGAGACAATAACTTTTGCGAAAAATGTGTCTTGAATCAATTTATACCATAATAATTTATACTAAGTAATATATTCATTAAAATTGCGATGAAAAATATTATGCGACAAGAAGGGCTCCCGTTCCGGAAGACGTAGTCGGTACGGTTAGGTGCGTCGAAAGGCGCAGCGAGGAGGTGCAGTTAGATTGCATATAGTAATATAAGTGCGCGAGCCGAGTGAGCGAAGAGAGCGCCATAAACCCTAGAGCTTTTTTAAATAACCCCGACGTGGTTTGTGGCACGGATTGTGGCTGACATAGTTATTTATAAGGCAACTTAGATTTTTAAAGGGTTATGATGCTATTTAAAAGAAGTCAGTTTAATTGGCACCCAACTTTGCAAGTCCGCGAGTTACTGAGATAAACGCATTCAATCTTACAAACAAATTCTATATTACATTATAGACAAGCATTTTACATATATTTGGACAGTAATAAAAGTCACGTATTATTGAAACACATTTTTCTGTGGCTTTCTATCTGAAACAACAGTAATTGACATTCCATAGCTTAATTACGGTTTTATGAAAACTTTATGCAAAGAGTGTGAATCATGATACGCCACTTTGGCAGGAAAAAAATTTGATTTATATTCGTTTTGAACGCAGCTTTTGATATTTACATACAAATTAGGGTCTTCTTCAGGTTGTTAACATTTCTCTTTTTATTATTATAGGCACTCAGGGCTAATAAATCAAAATTATGCTGTAACCAAATCAATTGTACTCTAAATTTCGTAAATTGATTTGGTTACAGCTACAAGTTTTAGGAAGCATCGCCTTAACATATTCTATAAATAGATTGTAAGAGCCTTGGTATGCGATGCAAGTACCTATTGACCCGCATTGTAGACATAGAGTCAGCATTTCCGACGAATCAACGTCGTTTTGTACACTCTTATAATAAGTTTAGTTTTGAAAATATTATATGGGTCACAGATTTTAGTATTGATTTTTTCTCTCTTGGTTTTATTGTTATCTCCCCAATGTAAGTTAAAGTTAATGCCAATTACGTAAGAGAGATAGAATATATTTTTGCTTACGAATTTTATTTGAATCTTAGTAAAAAGTTATAACAGAGCATTGAATGAGTCTTTTGTGAAACTTACAATGTAATAAAGTATTATTGTAAAGAAACGGTATAAATTAAGAACAGATGTAAAAATAAGATTTTTTTTAAAAAAGGGGGGAATATTGTGGGGTATTGCATAGGTGTGCGAATGATGACTCACGCGCAGTGTATTTGTGTGTGTAATATAAGTTTGAATTTTATGATGTGATTTATATAATACAGTTGGTTTCTAACATCCGAGTGTTTCACTTGTCTCCCAACATCCTGCTCCCACTTGATACTTACGTACCTAGTACGAGCACATAACAAACTAATCAAAAAGTAAGATATTAGGTAGCGCGATACTTTTAATACGATTTTTTACCTAAAATGCATGAAACCCTAATTTGTATGTAAATATCAATGGTCTTTCACAAATAAATATCTCCAGTAATTTTATACATAAAAACATAAGTTGGCTAATTGAAAGACCTCAAGATTTCATCAAATTTTTTGTTAAGATTTTTTGCTTCCAAAAAGTTATGATCTTTTTTTTGACCCAATTACCTTAGATCACATCTTATTCTCGTCACGATTATTAAACAGGAAAGTCTAAAAGTTAGCTATAATTGAAGTTCAAATTTACGTGACTGTATTTATAACTAAATTATGTTCTTGTTTAACAGCTATTTTGATTGTCCTGACCTCTGATAAAGCTTTTGTTGCACAAAAACAGTGCGTGAGAGGTATTGGTGATGTAGATTCGACCACCACCTGCAAGCCTTTAAAGAAATGAAACTGTTAGCTTTTCTAAGTATGTATATTTTTGAATGTTGTATTTTTGTAAAAATTAACCAAAATGAGTCAGATTGGTATGTAAAAAATAAACAAATTTGTAATTTTAATACAAGGTTTCCTAACAAAATATGTTTACCTGATATAAAATCTGATATAATATGCTATAGAAATAGCTTGACAATGTTTATAAAAATATATAATAAGCTACCTAGTTCACTAAAAACCTACCAATTAACAAGTTTAGATCTACTTAAAAGATGGTTAATCGAAAGATGTTTTTACTCTGTAAATGAATATTTAAATTTAAAAACTATTGACATTAAACTCTCTTATATTTGTGATTAAATTAAATTTATTTTGTAACTAGATTAATAGGTTGACATTTCTGATTTTAAAATTTATTCCTTTGTAATTTAAAAAAATATTGCATGCTGTGTGACTGTAAAATATGTGATACTAACACTCATTTATAAACAGATACATACTACCACATTAATAATTGTAATACCATTTTTTCAATACCATAACTACACTATTCCCAACACGCCGCCTCAGTCAACAAGCATACAGCATTGTTCCCGCCACACGCACACTACCACACGACAAGTATCTATTGTATTACGCTTACATAAGTAACTCACTCACTCAGTAAATCATAAATATTTTATTTTTTCTCTTCATTTATGATCTTAAACTATCACGTCCTCGAATTTTGAAAGTGACCCACCCTGTATAAACAGAGTTGCGTCAAACTTGAGGCGGTTTATTTGTGCTCATATACGATTTAAAGGAGGGATTTAAGTGTTTTAATCCATAGTTTAATAAGTATTTGACGATGAGATCGAAGATACACACAGCTTAGATAAAGCTAGCCCTTCATAAAACTCTTAAAACTCCAGCTGATGGCAAGTAACAATTAGATTAAGGTTGGGGCAGAAAAATTATAAGAATAAAATGTATGAATATTATTTGATAAACTGCTAAATATAAACCGCACATTTCTAACAAAAAATAGCGTTATTCAAAGCGGTCCAGATTAAGCCACTTAAATTTTTATTTAAAAAGTAATAAATAAGCTAAACTAAAACGATTTACGATCAATTTACGATTAATTGCAAAATGACCTCTTATGGTGGATCCACACGTTTGGCAAACCATGCCATATTATTTCATATAAAAATGTGTGTACGGCTGGGGATTTTCCTTGGCTTGTTTAGAGTTGCAAGCGATCCGATTGCATATTTGTTAAAAACCTTCCAAATTAAAAAATTGTACTGCATGTGTTCTGGACTCATCTTCAAGTTCATGCCTTGTAAGAATTTTGTGTCTAGTAGACACGTTTTTAAAGGTTTTAAAGGTTTGAATTGTGTTTCAAGCGGCCAACGACAAAAACTTGCCAACGTGTAGAGCTGGCATAAAATGCGTCTACAACGATTGATTTACGATTATGGTTCTATGCGGGAAGTATGATTGGCAAATTAATCTGACATCCTCCCAATCGCCGCCATTAATTTGACGAAAATAATACTATTTTAAAAACTAGAAAAAACGTTTAACCGTTTGGTTTATAATTTTTTGTATAGTGTTATTGATAATAAAAAAGCCGTAACATTTTTTCAAACAGTTTATAAACAGAAGTATTCCTGGAAATAGATAAAATATAAAACTAAAATATATAACAAATAATAAATAAATAAAAAAAATTTGACACTCACACAACATTATCTAGCCCAAATTAAGTTTCTTAAAGAACTTGTGTTATGGATAATAGATAACTGATATACTTAAGAAATATATAAACATACATATTGAATAAATACATATTTTTTATTAGAATAAACTTAAATAAACATATCAACATGCATGACTTGACGACTAATATCTGTGTTCATCACACAAATATCCGCCGCCGCCGGGATTCGAACCCAGGACCTCTGGCATAGAAGGTAATGTATGTTACCGCTACACCAGCCGGTCGTCATATTAAAAACATATTATTATTAATATAAATATGACCATGACAGTTTTTAAACTAATTCAATATGAGTTACCTCAAATAAAATAATAATTGGATATAACTTATTCTATAGTAGCCTATGAGGTTTTATGTTTAACCTAGCGCAAGCCGACCGAAATGATAACCGAAATATTAAACAAAAATTTAAATATAACTAGAATCAAGCTCAGACCATTAAACGCACTGTCCTTCCATTATGACACATACAAACCAAGTAATAGTCTACTCTCTGTTAATTTATGAACTACAGAACAGTTTTTTCATTGGAAACCTTTCAACAAATATTGCTCTACAGCCTACACTATGTGTTCTTGTGTTAAGTGTTAACCAAATAAACTGACATGCAGGTCTGCTTATCTAAACATCTGCTGGGATTTCCTGCTCTTTTATCCTGCGATAAATTGTTACAACAGTTCTTATCAATGAATTTAGCTTTTAGGGATTGTATTAAATCTTCATATTCAATTGACACGAGTGGTAAGTGTTGGGCTGCGGCACCAGAGGTCCCGGGCAAACGGAAACGAACTTTTCTTAGCTTATTTAGGTCTGCGTACCTATATGTATATTGAGATTTATTTCCGCTGTCTCTATAACATAAGATTTTATTCAAAAGTCTACATTTTTTTTTTATAAGTGACTAAACCCGCGTTTGACCTCAATCTCACCTGATGGTAAGTGACGATGAGATCGAAGATGAAAGCACACGGGTTAAGGAAGGAACTGGCTCTTTAAACAATATTGCCGGAACACATTACCGCCGGAGCGGTAACATTTGGCGGCAGATTTTATATAAAGGGTGGTCGCTAGCCAGGCGGACCCAGAAGGGATCCTACCACCAAGCAATCATTAGGGAAGGTTGGGCAGTTGGGGTGATAAATATTTGTAATCATACTACAAATATCTTATTTTAAGCTTTAAAATTCAATCAATATTATCAATAACTCATAACGCATACGTACGTTGCCATAACAGTCAAAATTTTACCGCTATTTTCTATGTAGCGACCTCTACATCAAACATTGGAGTTGAATTTAATTAAACTGGATTAAATATATCGGATATCGCTGGCAGCTATTCGAAAACTATTTACCCCGGTCGTTATAAGAATAATTTAAACTAGGATCCCTTTGAATGAAGCCGAAATAGTTATAAGTAAGTCTACATATTTTTAAAAGGCAATATATGTCTGTGTGTTCGAAGTAGGACTAATTTTCGGAACTACTAAACAGATTTTTATATGGCTTACATCAGTCTAAGAGTAGTTCTTGGATTCGGTTTAGTCTATAAGCATCATGATACATTAAATAACTGAAAATTAAAAATTATCTGACCAGGACTCGAACCTGGGACCTCTCGTTTGCCGTACGAGTGCTCTTCCACTGAGCTACCGGGCCCTGGCGATCTGCAATCGACATTACTTAGCACATTCTTCTTCTTACGATATATTTCTAACGTAGCTCCATCTAATGGTATAGCTTTGCAGCTAAACCAACCCAATTACTTTTCAGAAATTTTTAAATCTCAGTAAATGTGAAACATTCTATTGAATGCTTTACTAATATTTTAAGTTTTTTGCATTTTATGATGCTCAATTATACTTAAGTAACTGAAAAATGTGCTAAATAATTTATAAATAAATAGATATTTTTACTTAGCACATTGTTCAGTTATTTATGAATAATTGAGCATATTTAAATGCAAAAAACTTAAACATGTTATCATACCTTAGCTCCGAATCGGGTTGTTACAGATTTTGTCAAGAAAGTCTGTGAATATATTTATTTGAACTGCTAAGACAGCATAAACTAAAATCTAAAATGCACTACAGCTTGTTAATAGTTAAATTACGAGCTAAGTCTATCCCTGTCACACACGGTGAGCATGCTAAACAGTTAATGGGATGTTCTAATCCCGTCCTGTACTTATGTCATTAATGCATTTTTTGTAATAATAGCGTTGTGAACGCATTTTAATTTAGGATATTAATCCCGATGTTTATAACAAGAACTAGTTTTTAATTGGATACGTGATAAATATATGCGTGATTAGAAACCTGCTTATCTTGATTGAAGATAATTTCATTAGAGCTATTTTTAATGATTACTGTTAAAGGATTATCTAGACTCATTATAATAAGTATGTTAATTTATTACTGTGCTCTGCAGTTTTGCTGACATTCAATAAAAGACAAATGTTACAAACATACATACATACGTAACGTCACGCCTGTATCCCTTATGGGGTAGGCAGAACACCAAAGGTTACAAGACCATCTGATGTCACGTTTGACAAATTTGGAGGTATTATAAAGATGGAAATAGACTATTGTAGTGACAGGAGGTCAGCCTATCGCCCACAAAAATGCCTTTAAAACCTCTGTCCCTTAACTGACTTTTGCAGTATGCCCGGGAAGAGAAACAGCTGGCTATGTTTTTCTTTCGCTCCCAGTCCAGCATGGAAAAAAAATGATAAAAAAAATATAAGAACGTTGTTTTAAAATGCAATAATAGATTAACAAAAATAGTTTTTTTTTTCACACAGCGCCATCTAGTGCCAAACAAAGTGTAGCTTATTAAATTGGAAACAAATTGTGGCGACCTCAGAACTTCTTGCTTCGGCTGCGTTACTAACGTCGGGGTCACCACTAATTACGACCAGGAAAAGGGTTTTAAAACATGACACGATTACATCTTGAGTGACAATTTGTTAACATACAGAAATAGTTTATACACTAAAATATACGTGAACCCATTCACGTCTCAAATATTTAGTCATACTTTTATCTTAATTGTATCAAGCACGTTTAATAGATAATAATATATTCAATTTCTGTGTGGCGTCCTCAGACAGAAATTAACGGATGGGTTTTTTAAAACTTTTTATATTTTATAGAAAAATCATTGTTACTTCCGCTACCATCAAATCATACAAATATGTAAATATTTATTACTAGTTGCTAGTTCTGACGAGTCTCTTTAAATTTTCACTAAATTTTCAACAACATGAGACGATGATTCAAGAAACAGGGCTCACGGCTTAAAAAGATACACTTAAAAATCTTATCATCACCAGAATAAGATGACATTTGCCTGCGGTTTTTTCAGCATATTTTCGTCAAAAATATTGTTTTAACCCTTCAATCACCTTCTGAGCCTTATAATAAAATTGTGACAAAAATCACAAAAACAAGAACTTGTAACTCGAAATTTAATTTAAACTTTTAATGATTAATTTTCAAAGTTTAATCAATGCGAAGTTAATTAAGAAAGATCAAATAAGAACAGCTTTAACTTTCCTCCTAATTGTCGTTTCCACCTTAGCTGAACTTCATTTTTTAGTTAACTTTACTTTTTAATCAAAGTCCATCAGTGTGAAACCAGAAATAAAAATGTAAAAAGTTTCACAGTGGAATTGTTCGAGAACTTTTTGTTAATTTTCTTCATTTACGAATTTGTGGTAATATATTTGAGTTAACTTTTTCTTTTTGACTTGCGGAAATACTTTGATTCTGCTTCTGTAAAGTACTATCAAACCAATTAAATCATGAAATGAAAAAAGTTTTATTTGTGACAGAAGCAAAAACTATGAACAAAATATAAATATAAAATAAAAATCCCAAATTAAAATTGAAACACAAATTAGTAGAAAAAAAAAATGAAATAAAAATAGAACAAATGCCAAAAACAGGCCGCAACTCAACATATTGCTAGTTAACAAACTAGCGCTGGTCTTCTGTTGCAATCATCGTTGAGTGTCGTCACGACAGCAAAAACCACCATAAGCTCATTTTGGCAAACCGTCTAATTGCTACTAGGTCGAAATTCCCTTGAAGAGAGGTTTCCTGGGTGACGAACTTGTTGTCATTTCATTCGACACTGACAGTTATTGAGTACAAAATTCGTAATCAATAAATGTCAGCGGTAAAAAAGTCCAACCTGTTAAAATTTTTACCAACAAAGTTGAAAACCTGAAAAAAACAGATTCAGCCATAAATTTTACATTGGACTCATTGCGTCGCTATAAACATCGTATGCACATAAACCAAAAAGATAAAACCAGGTTAAAATAAATATGTGTGTATGTTATCGACAAACTCGATTCTGTTTTCCATCGCTAGATTTTACGATTCGATTGTGTTTGTTGATTCGATGTTGCACTTGATATGTGTTGCTTTTTTTGTTATTGACTTGACTTATTTTTAACTTCAATAGGACTTGATAGAATTTTTTTTTTTTTTTCCGCCACAGAAAATTTTGGCACCCCCTAAAACAAGCTTTAACCAGTAAAGCAAGCTTTAGCGGGAGGAGGATGAATCCTATTACGGACGAATGGGAATTCTATAAGCTGTTAACCCCAGTGGCTAACGGAAAATAGAATGCCCAGACAGTGTGGAGACTCACTCAGTCAAGCCGAGCATACCCACTAAACATCCCCCTTTACGACCTACCTTAATTCAGGTTCTTGATCATTTATCGGAGCGACAGCCAATTGGAGAGAGAGGCTGCGCAGTGAGCGGCATCCGGACGGCTGCCACCAAAAGGAACTGAAAGCGAGAATTCAGAAGCTAAGGCTAGCAGAAATGACAAAGCTGAAACTAAGAGATTATCTAGAGTGATCAGACTCACTCTGAGATAGGAATGCTGGAAAGAAGGACTACGTTTAGAAACGTTGAGCTTGCTGGAGTTTCCTGATGAGCTTGCTGGAGTTTCCTGATAAGGGGAGCGAACTTGGTTAGGACCGGAAGAGCACCGTTGAAATCCTCTGGGCTGGCGTCGAGAGCGGCGCCGAAAGCCAGGATCTCGTCGATGGGAGCGAGCTGGATCCAGAACGCCATGCGGTCTTGAGACCCTTTTGATGATAGAAAATGACAATTTGGTTGAATATATAGTGCAGTGTTTTAGGATTAAACTGGCGCTTTGTAAGATATTTTTCAAAAAAGCATGAAATCAACAGTTTTTCATTTATTGTAAGTTACTAAAACCTACTTATTTTATACATATAATATTGTCCAACCGGCAGTTATCATGTTAACGTCCACACAGTTCATGTTGCCGTTATCATTGTATTCTATAACTTACCGTCGCGTCAGTTATTCAAGGAATAAAATACACTTAGGTAAATTGTTTGAATCACCAATTATTATTTATGTTAATCTTATATTTCCCAAGTTTTAAAAAGTACATACAAAGGGTTAATTTTAATTTCCGCGTCACCTCTTGCGGGTATCCTCTCCCCATCAATCCCAACAACTTTGTTCTACGACTTTTTACAAATATTGATAAATAACACAAAAAATAAAAACAAAAAAGTTCTTGCTCCTTACTCTTCAATTTGAAAGAAGTACCTATTATTATTATGAAGCAATATTTTACTGCCCAATGTGTGTGGCGTATCTAAGCTCAGAGTAAATAGAGTTACGCCTCTAAACAGAGGCTATAAAAAAAATTGTATGGGAAAACTAAAATTTTAAAAACTAAAAAGTTGTAGAACAATAGTATATTATGTAACAAGTGAGCTAAGTTGCTTAGTGTTGCTAATTACAGTCTCGGCTCATTATTAAGCCCTCGCCTGCGGCTCGGGCTCAAATCACAGCCTCGACTGTAATTAGCAACGCTCACGAGTTACATACGACGTTTTTCAACATACTTGTGAGTAAAAGACAGACATACGTGGTCATAAAATAACAAACACACTTCAAAAACAAAGCTGTGGATTGTGATTGAAAAATGGCGCCGAACCTCGCGCGTGCGCGTAGGTTTTTTTTTCCGCCAAATGTGTCAATGTCTGTATAGCATATACAGCCTATTTTAAGTGAAAATGTTTAATTTGGAGTGGTAAATGCAAATATTTTTTATAAATATTTTGATATACAAATTTGTTTTACTAATATAGGGCGCAAACATTTAAAAATGTATATGGATTTGAAGTGGTATAAAATCTCTTTGTTGTTTCTGAAAATATTTAATGTATAACCCGGACCAATAAAATATGCTCTGTTTACTCGCATGTAATTTGCACAAAGGTACAATTCAACTTTGTAGGATTCATTATATTATGCACTAGGGTATAATATATTATGCACGCCTGACTTATAGCCCAGTTTATAGTTCTAAATTCAATAGAATAACGCTCACTTTACGAGCAAGTGTGTTGAAAAATATGTTGTGATTGATGTGGAGAGGCTGCCTGCAAGAGGTGATGCGCTAATTAAAATTAACCCTGTATATATACTGATGGATTAATACTTTCACACCTAAAAACAAAGAGCACGATGTTTATCTGTGAAATCTATTTACACAATGTAACAAAGAATACGTCCCGTAAGTTACAGCTTACTTGTCGAAATGTGATATAAATCAAAAAGTTTAAAAGGGGTTATAATTCTGGTCATTCTCTTTCTTTAAACATAAGTATTTTTTATGGACATTATGTAATAAATCTTGACAAAAAAGAATTAATATGTAACTATGTTAATTAATATCAAATTACTTATTCAAAATATTTATTAAAAGGCTATTAGGTTTTCATCGCATTTATCATTATTCACCTAGCTGGTTGACGCTATTTCCACAATGACTAATTGGGGATCAAAATTTGTTATACCAGACTCACCTGTTTGCTCAACCTGTTTGCCAAACTTTATCTTGATGTGTATTACAAATTAAATTAAAAAGTTACATTGTTCTCGTCACAAATACATTTTACAATAACTATTGACAAGAGCCTCCTTTTAAGCACAAGATTCTCGTATCAGAAGACTCTTAAATTCGAAATTCAGCGCTTAAGAGGAACATAATTATACTGATTCGCCAATTTAAACAAATTTTCCCATTCATAAAAATAATACAAATAAACCAACTTCTTTAAAAATGGAAATCAGCTTTGCTTTACCTCAGGAAACATGTTTTAAAAGCTCTTTAATGGCTTTGATTGGATCTTTGCTTGATCTTATAATTATTAACTCAAAATTCGCAAAACATTGTAGCTCTGCGTTTTCTTTCGTAATTCAATTACGTCCATCATATTCATCCCGTGGTTAAATTATGGCAGGGCAAATGAGAGAGAAGCAAAAGAGCCTAAATTCATAAGGTTAATTTCACAGTAGTTGACCGCAGAAATCACATAAATAAGTCGACAGAACTAAACAGTATGCGAGCGCGTTATTGACGTTCAGCTGTTTAATGGGCACACCGTGTAAATTAGGTAATTTATGGCTCTGTTTTGTAATTAATTAGATTGAGTGCCTTTTTTGGTGGCTAAAACTGAATTTGATATTATTATCAAGAAGAATAACTATTTTCGATTCTATCAGAAGCTCTGCTTAGTTTGAGGCCATGTAGTTGGTGTGATTGTCTGGGGATTTTTTTATCTGACTGTTTTAGGGTGACTAAAACTAAGTTTATGTGTGGTTTAACCTGATGGACAGTGAGGAAGAGATCGAAAAATAATGGTTAGGAGCTTGGTAAGAAAGTAATGGGCTTTTTTTGAGACTTAACGGAATCCATTTTCATTATATAGATCAGTCTAGGATTAGTGATTATCGGATTAAGCTAACTTCTGAAATGAGTTTTAAGCACAATGAAATGTTTGTATTATTTTGTTGTAAAGCCGCATTATAAACAAAAATGTATTATAAATACAATGCTTCATTTTTAATCTTCCATTAAACATTTCAGCTGGAAGATTTGTAAATTTACCGCTACTGAACGGCCTCTGAAGCTGCTGTTAATGCCACCGGATCAATAATGATCTATCGGATTAGCGCTCGGGCTACATCTAATGGACTACAAGTTAATCCTTGCGTATGTTAGGCCATGAGTAAAGGCAGTTTACACATGCGGTGTTCCCTCGATCTTTACAACCACTCAATAATATTCTTGACGACCGACTGGTATGCTGGTAGGTAACATGTATTGCCTTCTACACACGAGGTCCTGGGTTTAAATCCCAGTGGCGGTGGATATATTTTGTATGATATGATGTAATGAATACAGTAATGGATGTTAATTTCTTTAAGTTTAAGGAAAAAGTATGTAAGTATAGTATACCTAATATTTCTATTTCTTAAGTTTATTATTCGTTATCTAGTATCCATAACACAAGCTTTTTAAGCAACTTAATTTGGGAGAGATAATGTGGTATGAATGTCGGAAATATTAATTTATTTATTTATTTGCAAAAAAAAATTAAGGTTGTATCAATGCAATTTTGTAAATATTTTCCCTTATCTATACGCTAAGTGAAGGTATATTATGATGGCATAAAAAATATATTTTAATAACTAACAATGTTCTTAAAGGTAGAAGATGTAACAATAACAAAATACGAATATATTTTGCCAAAATAAGACACCGAAATGTAAACTTTAAATTTTTAATATAAAAAGGACAGTCGTTTTTATATGTACCATTTTAGGTTCACATTACATTCACTGTATATCTTTGAGATTATTTATATAGGTAGTAAATAATGTCAAAGATATTTTGTGAACAGCAAAAAAATTTTGCAAAAATACAAGTACTTAACTATTTTGTGAATACTATGTTTTATTAGCAGGTTCGAACAAAAGAAAACGGCTCTTTAAATTAAAATCATAGAATTTGTCTATTTGTGGTACATTGTTCTATAAGGTAAAGATTCAATTTTTTTTGGATTTATTGTATTACACCTACATTTGAAAATTCTATGGAGCAAAAAGCTGCTTTGAATGCCTGGTAATTTAAGAATGACGATCATTTATTTATATCGGTGACTTAACAGGGTCCGAGGCAGCGTTAACAACATCCTGAGAGTAATCGCTGAAAAGCATGAGGGTACGATACTGAGTCACTGGGAGCAGTTGCATACACATATATCTAGTGCTCCGGGTTGGCGAAGATACGCGCAGTGAATTTGGACTAGTACCTAATGCGTTAAGTTTTCCTATTTGTTATTTTTAAGTATAAGTACTAACCCTAGCTGTTAAGTTTTAAATTAAATTTAGTTATAAGTTACTAACAATATTATGGATGCGAATCTGAAATAAACAATTTTTTTTATTTTTTTTTATTTTATAATCCTCGTGTGACCTCGATCTCACCTGATGGTCAAAAATGGACACGGGTTTATGAAACTGACTCTTTACATCGCCGAAATGCTGCCTCAGCAGCGTTGATATTTGGCCCGCCATATGATACCGTTTATAAGTCTCATACCCTGATCCTCGACGGACTGGTCAGATTGGTTTCCAACATACAGCATAACAGTCATGCTAGTTTGTCTTCCATACAAATACCAAAATTCTATTACTACTAGCGCTACGCGCCGGGCACTACTGGAACTTTTCGCATTTTTTGCTGCGTTCGATAACGATATATCTATAGTACCAGGCAGCGTATCTATAGTATAGTATTCAACCAATCTTTTTGCGCTCGTTGCATTTGCTTATTTTTCTGTGTATTTTTGTCGCTGAATTCTTTTGTTAAAAATTTCTACAAAGTACGTTGAGTAGAGTGTTCACTCCTCGCGTTTTTACGATCTCAAATCGAAGATGTTACTTTTGTGAAGTACTTTTTTACATAGGATGCTGACTTTCTAGCTAGTGAGATAGTGAGTTAAGAAAAGGAATAGCATTGATTTTGAATGACCGGTGCAAGGAGGTGAACAATTTGTGTGGCAAAAGCATTGAATTTGACGAAAACGACCCGAAAAAATCTATGGCCTATAATTATTATATCAAACACAAATAATTAAGAAAAAATAAATAATTGTCTGAGATGCATATTTTTTTACTACTCCCAACTCGCATAGCATCATGCTTTGTGCAGTTTATTTCAACTTATTAGTATTGCGCAGTTTAAATTTGACTCGTTACTCGAATTGAACTATAATTGCGCAATAGTAATAACTGGTACTACAAATTTCTGAAAATTTGAAAGTGGCCGTACGCATTCTGCATTCTAGGGTTGTTTTGGTCAAAAAGGTTCCTAGAGTGGACACTGTATGGCGCTAAAGTGCAAAAACCGCGAGACTGTCATCTATACTTTAGTACTTATATTCATCTATGATAACAGTTTACAGTCGAACATTGACTGCAAACTATACGGTAAATAAAAGAACATAAAAGAAGTAATAAAAAAAAGGATCGTTATTATCAACTGCTTGCGTATATACAAGGCTGCACCATTACAAAATACGGAGTGCATTTTTAATGAGCCTCGTTCTGTTTCCAGCACACAAGATAACAGCTGTTATTATTTATTTATTTTGAAGCAACGGAACTTTTCTGTTAAATCTTGAGGTTTTATAAGTGTTAAAATTAAGTCCACAAAGCTCCTTTTGATTTTCTTCATGATTTGAAAATAACGTGATCAAGGGACGAAGATTGCAATTTTGAGAGCACATCTCAAACAATAAATTACTTATAGATTATATCGGTTATATTTCAAAACATAAGAACACTAATATGATCGCCACTCAGGCAGTGATTTCTTCTGGCAATATTTTTATACAAAGCCTGTTCTTTCCATTTGAGGTAGCCGTGTGCTGTCATATTCCACTTCATTACCCGACTACTGCGAAGCAAAAAGGAGGGTTATGATTTTGACCTGTATGTATGTAGATGGGTATGGATGTTCATCTGTTCCCTCATAACTTCTAAGCTATTAATCATAAAACCAATGCTTCCAACCAAGATAAGGTTGACACTAGTGTCGACACAAGTGTCAGACGCGTCCACACGGTGAGCAATTTTTAGTGTCGACACTAGTTCTGAGATCGAGTGTCGCGGTCGAAGTGTATTGGCCGTCTACACGGAGCGATGCGCAATTCAGTGTCAGACATTCCATCCATCGCCATGAATCGATATTTACGGACTTAGTTAAAATTAAGAAATGAGTATCTACTATTAATTTTACATAACCGGGAATCGAACCTGGTCAAAATATCGTTTGCATTTATGAAAAGGCACATTTTATTTAAAATATCAGTTGCAAAAAATGTATTCTATTTTCAAATGAAATGGCACGCCCGCTGAATAAATGCGTTCTTATTAACCGACTTTTAAAAAGGAGGTTATCAATTGGACCCGTAGGTATCTGTCCCTATGTATGCTTAGATTTTTAAAATTACGCAACGGATTTTGATGCAGTTTTTTTTAATGGATAGACTGATTCTTAAGGAAGGTTATTATTATACATGCATAATATAGTAGAAAAACACTGATATTAGATGTTTCTAATGTGATGTCGTAAATAAGCACGTTCTTTTGCGCTTATATTGCAAACGCTGGCTGAACCCTACGAGATAGACCAAAATGATGTACTACAGTATTGTCCACCTTAAAAAGTTCAACAAAAAAGTTCGCGATGGTATATGTCTATCTCTTAAGGATAACCCACCATAACCATTTTTATCCTTTACTAAAAAATGGTTATTTAAGAAGTGATTTTAAACAATACAGCATTCATACATACATACATACATACATAACCTCACGCCTGTCTCCCTTTGGGGTAGGCAGAGACAAGGGAACGCCAATTGCTTCGATCCATACATACCTCTTTTGCTTCCTCCACGTTCATTAATCTTTTCATACATGATCGCCGGTTACGGGTACTTTTAACTAGGCCCTTTTTAAGAACGTCGCCAATTTGATCGGCGTACGTTCGCCTAGGGCGGCCCCTTCCGATAGCACCATCCATTCTTGCTTTGTACACCTCTTTCGTAAATCTACTTTCACTCATCCTTTCCAAATGTCCAAACCACCGTAGCATACCCTTTTCAATCTTAGTCACTACATCTTCTTTCAATCCGCATCTCTTTCTTATTTCACTATTGCGCACCCTATCACTCAATTTCACTCCACACATGCTTCTCAACGCTTTCATCTCCACAGCATTAATCTTGCTTTCATGTCTCTTCTGCCACACCCAAGATTCACTTCCATACATAAGCGTTGGCGCCACAACTCCCTCAAGTACGGCAAGACGAGCCTTATTTGGTTTAGTTTTGCTTGCCATTATCGAGTATATGGCGCTATTAATACAATTTCCTGCTTTTACTCTCCTTTCAATATCACCTTCATACTTCCCATCTCTTGTAAACAAGGACCCCAAGTATACAAACTCTTTCACTTGTTCCACTTTTTCATCCCCTATCATAATATTGCATTCCGTCATATCTTCATTCCTCTCCATAACCATAACTTTCTTCTTTCCAACATTCACTTTCACACCTTTTCTTTTAAACGACTCATGCATCACAGTGATCATTTGCTGCAATTCCGACGCTGACGATGCAAGTAGAACCTGGTCGTCAGCGTAAAGCAGAGTTTTGATCACTGTCTCATTCATTTTTAAACCCCATTCACACTCTTTCAGATCTTTCAAACAGCTATCCATGAATAGGTTGAACAGCCATGGAGACGCTACACAGCCCTGTCTAACACCGCGATCGATGCTAAACCATTCTGTGTAGTCATCATTCAACCTAACACAAGCACTCGAGTCCTTATATAAGGATTTGAGTGCTCGTATCAAGTCACTGTCCACCCCAAACTCGGATAGAGTTGACCAAAGTTCATTCCTCATCACACTGTCATACGCCTTTTCCAAGTCAATGAAGCAGCAGAAAACCTTTCGGTGTTTAGCCAGAACCTTCTCGGTTACTGATCTTAAGGCAAAAACTTGATCCGTGCATCCCATCCCCTTTCGAAATCCCGCTTGCACATCCCAGATCTTGCTTTCTGTTTCATCCATCACTCTTTCGATTAATATCTTTGCATACATTTTGCCTACAATACTCAAAAGGCTAATGCATTCATTCTTATCCAATTAAGTACCTTTAATAAATTGTGCATTTATTATAGATCAATATGCTGTTTACAGCATGTAATTTAAGTAAATATTTCCGAAGATATTACAAATTTAAAATGCACGCGCGTGCCGCAGCCATGTTGCTCTAGCTGAAAGTTTCGCGCACGACCGAAAACCGCGACACTGGTCTCAGACACTGCGCACGTCGCGTCTACACGCCAGCTAGAGCGACACCAAGCTAGAGCGCCCCTAGAGCTGCAACTGAGTGTCGCGGCACATGATACACACGGACACTCGGTGTATACACTGAGTGTCAAGTGTCAGATGTCGTCGTGTATCCGTAGCTTTAAGGTCAAGTTGTTTGCAAATAAATTCGAGTATCATCCACACTGTTATAAACGGAGGTTGCAAACATGGACACAAACAAAGGTCACGGTTTAACAACGAAACCGTTGTGTAATACATTTATCTCTACAACGAAAAATTGTACTTAAAGTTATTGGAAGGCTATATAAATTTCTAAGCAAAAATTTTAAATTTCCTTTTTTTAAATTTCTTATTTATATAATTAGAATTTTTTTATATTACACTAATATAGAAATTTACCACCAAGATATCGTAGACTCAAAGCGTAACAAATAACTTCCCATCAAGCCTTACTTTAAACATCTCCGATCTTGTATCGTGTGTAAGATACATTTGTCTAGATTCTGTAGGATGATCCGCTTTTTACACAGTATGGTGCAAAGTATGGTGGACAGCGGTGTCACAATAACCGATAACATACAGGCTTGAAGTTATGTGTGTATGTATGTTTTTTTATATAAATAAATAATAAATAAATATTTCTGACACTCACACAACATTATCTAGCCCAAATTAAGTTTCTTAAAGAACTTGTGTTATGGATACTAGATAACTGATATACTTAAGAAATATATAAACATACATATTGAATAAATACATATTTTTTATGAGAATAAACTTAAATAAATATATAAACATCCATGACTTGACCACTAATATCTGTGTTCATCACACTGATATCCGCCGCCGCCGGGATTCGAACCCAGGACCTCTGGCATAGAAGGCAATGTATGTTACCACTACACCAGCCGGTCTTATGCTCTTTATTGCCAAAAAATAAAATATAGGTACTATTTTATGGTACATGCGTAGGAATACACAATTTGGCAATCTTATCGTTGCAAGCGATTTCTTACAGGTAATCTTTTGAGAAGAAATAGTAATATTTTATGAGTAACCAGTGTCTTCCTGAACCCATTTTCGTTTTCGACCTCATCTTTAATAACTACCGCTTGGTCAAACGCGGATTTTCCACACACACACACAACGTCACTCCTGTATCCCCTTTGGGGTTGGCAGAATACCAGAGGTTACAAGACCATTTGATGTCACGTTTGACAAATTTGGAGGTATTATAAAGATGGAGAGAGACTATTGTAGTGACAGGGGGTCAGCCTATCGCCCACAAAAACGCCTTTAAAACCTCTGTCCCCTAACTGACTTTTACAGTATGCCCGGGAAGAGAAGCAGCTGGCACATTTTACGTTTTTCTTTCGCTCCTAGTCCAGCATGGAAGCAGGATTTTTCACTGATTAAAAAAATATAAAGAAATAAAACAATAACTTGAGCTACCCTAAAAAACCTGATTTATAATAATTAAATTTACAAACTCTTATATCATAACAAACAAAGCTTATAACTTGCACCACTGTCTACAGAATTCATCCATTCACAGTATTACTTGTCATATGTAACAATATAGTAGCATAATATTTACGTGTTTGCCAAGAAACCAGGGGAAATGCCTCCTCGAGATCTAATCCTTTAGAAAGATTTGTTTTATTTAGCTAATCCTGAATTATCTTAAGATGTTTTCAGAGTTGAATGAACTTTGTACATGTGTTTCTTTCTCGGAATAACTTGCGTTTTGTACGGAACTTATTTTCTGTTTTTTCACGTAGACCAAACGACAATCTTGTCTTGTTTAAAGCGGCTACACACGACCCTAAAATCACTGGCGATATCGGGACAGCGGTAGTGGGGATGAAATCGGCTACTACTCTACACACGTCTCTGCCAGTCAGTATGAAACCGACCACAGACTAAGTAGAGATACTACGTATCAGACAAACATCAACCATACTTCAGACTTCTACTGTACACAAACTTTGAATGTGACAGTCAACCACAGAAATCAAGGCTGTATAGATTCATTCCTTGCCTTTTCCATTTAAAAAATTACAACACCTTAGTTTTTAATAGTTTGTTTATTATCTATGTAAATGAAGATTTTAAAGCCATTACATGGGACATTGTGGAATGACTTTAAAATCTTTGCATAAAGAATAAGAATTGGGGTATAATAAAAGATGGATATCACTTAAATTTTTTATTTTTTAAACTTTAGCAATGTTATTTTTTGTAAATGCAAATGTTTGTTAAACGACTCACTGTAGGATTGTCATTTGAGCCACAGTTGGCTCTTACAAGCAAAACAACCAAAGCTATTTTCCAAAGGATCTTTGTTGATCTAGTCTTTCAATTTTATTTGGTTGTCCCACAGTCGTTCATAACCATTTAACTTGAGTCAGCCCAGTTGTGATGGTGGTTTTCTTTTACATCCTATAAACTCAATATTCCTTATAATTGTTTTTCACTGGATGATAAATTCCTTATGTGGACTACCGGCTGTCCAATTAGTTTTAAATACTTGTCCATCTTCCTTGTGGAGGTGAGGTGGAGTTTAGTAAATCAAATAAATTATTGAAATGTAGGAGGAATGTGGCCTTTGCAACGGTTACCGCAGGCATTTCATCTGAAAAAGAAAATGTAACTATGAGCACTCTGTCAAAAATCTCTCTACATATGCTGATCTCTGAAACTACTGGTTTCTCATTTGATAATTGTGTAATTGAATACGAAAACAATAAAATCATTATTGGAAATATTACAAAATTTTATAATAAATTACAGCTCAAATTACTTTAAAGTATTTTGGCATGATTTAATATTTATTTGCATTTTATAATTAATATGCACTTTACAAAGAGTAGAACTGTCAGATATAGTCATAATTTATTTGAGTTTATTTACTTTTTTTTGTTCTAGCTACTGCTGTATAGGGAGGGTATCATGGATGGGGCTTATTTATGTGTACTGGTACTAATATAAATATATATAATTGTCGATAGAGTGATCAAAGTTTAACTTACTTGTTGATGCTTTTGTATATACTTATGCCCATTGTCAAAATATCTGGGTGGCCAATTTCACTCGCATTTTCTTTTTCCTTGGGTTTGATATGACGCTTTGATAGGTATGGAGTGAACACAAAGTGTCGATTAACATAATCAAGTTCAAAGAACTGTTCAATATGCTTCCAAGGATAACCCTCCATACAGGGTATAAACGGGTGCTAACACAGCGTAATACAAAATACAACGTATGTAAAACTTCTGCTAAAGTGAATACGTAAATCTAATTGTAAGAAAATAAAACCAAAAGCCGAAAAGGAAATACAATCAACACAAGCAACAAAATCTCACAATGAAAACGTAAATAAATATGGCCGGTCGGTCGGTAATGGCCGCTGTCAGTTGTGACAGAAAGACAGATCAATCATTCAGGACGACAACAAAATGTCAATTTCAAAGTTTGTCATTTACTCTCGAATGGTCGAATGATATGTATGGTTCATTTTCGGGCATGAAACCGACCGTGCAACAGACTGCTCGTTGTTCCGAGATGCCGCCGACACTCGCAAAACAGCAGAAAATAGGCATTGTTTTGGCACTTACTACGGTGCCACCTAACCAGAGACGAAAAAGAATCAATTAAGATATCATACCATAACCCATTTGAATTCAAAAAACACTTTTCTTAAATTTTCTCACTACTTGTCACATGTTTACAATTTAATTATTTTATTATAAAATCAAAATTAAACATCCTAAGGACTAAAAGCAAAATAACAATAAAACAAAACTATAAAAGACATAAAAGAATATTAAAAAACAGTTGTAACTCTTTATCAAAATAAATGCTTACTCCTTTGCTGTTGTGTATTATTTTAAGTTCCATTAATAAACAATTATATCCTTACGTTCACCCCCTTAATTGTTTATTTTTAAAAGACAGACATCCTTCTAATTGTTGAATTATCTTTGTCTGGTTTTCATCTAATTTTTCTTTTCTGTAGTAATGTGCTTTCTTCTTGAATTATTACGCCGCTCCATTATGAACAACTTCTTCAAATTCATTAATTCCATGACAATAATTACTTCCTCGAATAACATCTTCTCGAACTTCATAAACTCTCCAGTACTAGTACCCCATATCACCTTCTCGAACTTAATTTACTTCCAGTACTAATAATTCTTCCATTTTCTGCCGTTCGACCTTCCTCAATTTCTATGTTCTTTATCCCACAAATATGGTAAATCGTTGAATAGATCGATAGCTTTGGTCCACGCTTCTCGATCTTTCTCCTTCGCCATGTTTTCGCGCGAAATAAACAATAATAGTCGCAAGCACGTCGTCGTATCGTCGCGGCACTCAAGCGCACACTGCGTAGAAATCAATCCTGATTTCGCTACACACGTACTGACAACGCTCCCTAGACGATAATTGGCCCTAAATCGTGAGCTCGCTCGGAACGATTTAGGGACGATAAAAATCAGGTAGGATTTGCCTACACTCGAGACGATTTATGAGACGATCTAGGGTCCTCCCCACCACTGTCCCGATATTGCCAGTGATTTTAGGGTCGTGTGTAGCCGCTTTTAGTTAAGTCACGTTCATTGGCAAAGTAAAATAGCTTTTAACTTAATTGTTATAAGTTTGAGTAGGTAACGGCAGAAACAGACCGCTTCTTGGAATGGAATACATATGATAAGATTTTTTTTTTACATTCGTACACAAAATTAATACCCAAAAGTTACATTTATAGAGATATTAAATTTTTTTTTGATTCATTTTCTTAAACGAACCTTAAATAATTGAAGATGTCGATAAAAATCGTGCCTTTTGTCATTGCGTTACTAGCTAAGTGAAAATGTAATAATATATAGCTGCTTTTCATCATCATCATCATCACAACTCTTTGTAATGAGCCCACCGCAGGGCATGAGTCTCTCCCCTGGGTGACGAGAAGATAATATAGGCCATAATCCACCAAGCTGGCCCAGTGCTGGGTGGTGGATAGCTGCTCTTGGTTTAGGTATATTTGATAAAAAAAAAAAATATTATGTTTGATTTTCATAAAGAAAAACATAGTTTGTAATATCGTTTGTTTTGTTTGAAATACATCTACTGCCCCTGCAGAAGCATGTTGTCGTAAAAAGTGGGAAATCCAAGTAACCGTCACTAAGTAAATGTATAGCTTTTAATTTCGCCTAGCTTAAGACCAGTTCATTAAAATTTTGACGTCAGAATTTATCAATTTTCAGTTTTTTTTTGACTCGAATGCTTCTCATGCGTCCAAAGGCTTTTTCTGAGACCAACATAATGATGTGACTATATTGCGTGTTTACTGTATTCTTCCTTTTTTGAGTCATTGGTTATAAGATTTATTATAGTATTATATTAATTAATCATTACAACATTATCATACGTAGTAATAGAAATATACAATGGAATGATGAAAATACAATTTATATGAAAAAAGAACCCCCAGACGATCACATCAACTACATTATCCAAAGTAAGCATAGCTTGTGTTATGGGATACCATGTAGCGAACAAGGGGGGACCTTAGAATATAAATACATAAACAGATAAACACCCGGACACGATACTTTTTTTTTCTTGTTCCGTGCGGGAATCGAACCCGCAACCACTGGCGTCTGAGGCAAACAGTGTTAGGTACCCCATCGCCAAAGTGGTCATTTATATGTTTCATATACTAAAAGAGATTTTATCCCCACTCCAGTGTTAAGAACAAGCGCAGTCAAGAGTTTAAGCAAGCCTATGAAGACTTAAATAAGTTTTAAATTAGGTGTTTGTCATGAATAGTTTACATAAATAATATATTTAAAATGACAATATAGAAGAATATTTATAAGAATTACATTTAAAAAAAATCGGAGAATATACCTAATTACGTGGGTGGCCTACATGACCCACATTGTATAGCGAGTGCTATACAATGTGGGTAATATTAAGGTAGATATATCATTTTAGGTAGATATCCTCTCCGGACAGGGGTGTGCTTGAGACTGGGGCACGTGATAATAATTTTAACATATATTTCTCGGCAAATGAGAATGAAATATCTTATAATCTTCTAATATTATAATGTGACAGTTTGGATGTATGGATGTTTATTCGTCAATCACGGGAGAACGACTCCAACGGATTTGATGAAATTTGGCATAGCAATGTGTACAGTCTGGAATAGCACATAATTGGTTACTTTTTATCCCGAAATTCTCGTGGGATTCAAAATTGCGTGGGTAAAACCGCCCGCAACAGCTAGTCTCAAATAATTTGTAAAATGCCTACCGTGAAGTCTCCAGGTCACGATGGTCTGTAATGTCGAGCACTGGAAATACGCAGGAGTTCACCTGCCGAGGGTACAGTCAGCATCAAAAGTTGATAAACTCAATAAAATTTTCAAAGTCTCTTTTTACCATATTGTTCCTAAATAAAGACCAATATTGACTAACTTCCATGTAAAGTTGTAATAATAAAATATGAAGTTAGTCAATATAAGTACGAGGACCGGCTGGTGTAGCGGTAACATACATTGCCTTCTATGCCAGAGGTCCTGGGTTCGAATCCCGGCGGCGGCGGATATTTGTGTGATCAACACAGATATTAGTCGTCACGTCATGGATGTTTATATGTTTATTTAAGTTTATTATAATAAAAAATATGTATTTGTTCAATAATATGTATGTTTATATATTTCTTAAGTTATCTAGTATCCATAACACAAGTTCTTTAAGAATTTCAATGTGTTCATCAAATTTTGATGCTGACCGTACTTGCCTTATTTTATAATATGTCATTGTCACATGGCTACCTACCTGAGGATCTCATGCGTACACTAGTTGTGCCTATTGTTAAAAACAGAACTGGTGATGTGTCCGACTTGTTGAACTACAGGCCAATCTCGCTGGCCACCATAATATCAAAAATCTTGGACAGTCTGCCTGATAAACTGCTGGGGAAAAAATATTAAATTACATGCACATTTTATTTTTCGGCTGGGACTATCCACGGAAAGTGCTGTCCTCTGTCTCAAACAGACTGTCCACTACTACACGGCAAGAAATACGCCAGTGTACGCATGTTATCTTGATCTCTCAAAAGCATTCGATCTAGTGAATTATGAGGTGCTGTGGAGAAAACTTCTTTCTGTAAAGGGGCTTCCTCCTGAATTAACTTGGTTACTTAAATACTGGAACAGTCACCAAAAGAAATCTGTGGGCTGGTACTTTATTAGAAGTGTATGGGTTCGTGGCTCTTCAATTATTATATTAAAGGTTTGATTGAGGAGCTCAGCAGCTCAGGTATTGGTTGCTCTATTGATGGCACTTTTATTAATAACATAAGTTTTGCAGACGATATGGTCCTGCTGAGCCCATCAGTTAGTGCATTGAAATGCATGTTAGACATCTTTCAGCGGTATGCGGTGGCCCACGGACTCAGATATAATGCCAAAAACAGTGAATTCATGATCATTAAGGCAAAAAACAGTACAAGGCGCCTGCTATCACTCTTTGCGGCTCCTCACTCAAACAGGTAAGTAGCTTTAGGTATCTGGCTCATTGGTTCGCCGAAGACCTTTCTGATGTCGATATTGAGTGGGACCGGAGAGCACTGTCCGTGCGTTGCAATTTGCTCACCCGTTGGTTAACAAGGTGTACTAAAGATGTTAAAGTATTACTATTTAAGTCATTTTGTCAATCGCTGTACACGTGCGGGCTTTGGGTGAGATATACGCGGCGAGTGTGTGGCAAGCTAAGAGTTCAGTACAACAGCGGGTTCAGGGCGATGTTGAGGCTGCCGCGGTGGTGCAGCGCCTCCGCTGTATTCGTGGACGCGCTGCACAAAAAATGTTTTCGCGGTGATTCGCTCGCGAATAGCCTCTTACTTAGTCGCCATCGCCGCTGCACCAACGCCATCGTGAGCAAGTTGGTTAAACGATGGGACTCGCCATTCCTAAAAACTTGGATATCATACATTTCAAAACAAGAAGTGAATGATGCCATATCCCAGCATTTTCACACTTTGCATTTTTAGTTTCTGTTTTTTTCATGCGTTTACTAACATTAGTTTGAAAGAAATTGTGTATACTAACAAATGGAATCTGTTTTCTGATAATTAATGATTATATTACATTATAATATATTACGAGGAACCAGGAGTGGAGATAGTAAAAAAAAAAGGATTTCAACTATAATAATTTATTTGGCCTCTACAAAAACTCTTTAACTTTAAAATAAAAAAAAAATACTAAGAACAAAAAGGCAATTCGACTACACAAACGGGCAGAGCTTCCGCTTAGCTCTGAGGTTAGCACGAAGAGAAAAGAAAGAGAATGAGCGCTTTTTTGCTTATTAGGGCACTCCCATCTAACTTTACGTAGTTCGGCTGACACACGGTTTCTCCTGACTTGATACTTAACTTCACGCAGTTCGGCTGACTTCCGCTAACAATATATATATTTTTTTTTTCAAATGATACAGTAAATATAAAAGAGTTTTAAATCTAAATTTTGTTTTAGGTGAACTTACATAAATTAAAATACAATATGCTAATGAACGTCTAATTCTTTACTGAATTATTTTAAAGGCAGTTCTTAATAACGTTCATATACGCAATCGGCGAACCGTAATTAAATAAGCTGAACACATAAGCACATAAGCTTAAAAGCTTTATTATGAACATTAGATAAACCCAAAATCCCAGCAATTACTGAAGTGAGGTTTAACATTAAGTATAATTTAAATGTAGTTTGGGAGTAAGAGAAAAATAGGTAAATAAATGGCTGAGTGGGCTAAAATAACTATACAACTTACTTTTCAGTAAGTAATGATGGTATACATGCATTTATGTCGAAAGATCTTAAAGTAAATAGAAGATGAAATTAAAGAAAAGGAAAATTTAGTAAGTATTGCTTACTTATTAACACAGAATTATTTCAGTACAAGTCCAAATTTATTGTAAAATGTAATTTGGGTGGAAATCACGTTGTGCATGTTAAATATGCCCATTCTCTTAAAACAAGATTCATTACTCCACAAAATTTACTCATAAAACCGTGTATCTTGTCTGGACCGGCGCAACATTTCCCTACTGAAATCTGAGCGACGTTCATAATCCGCTGGCAGCAATGCTGCACCCGTTGGACATGATACGGGTGCATACGGTTTCTTTTCAAGATTCTATGTACCGTACTTGTAGCGATACCAGTCTAGAAACACGGCGAATGCTAGTGGAAGGATCTTGTCTAACTTCCATCATTACCTGATCTTCATCCACCTGTCTAGGTCTTCCTTCACGTCCAGTTACGCAAGTGCCGGCCAGTGTACTGGTCCGCTTCGACCGACCCAGCGTCCGCCATACTCTGTATTTAAAAATCTCTCACTTCACGAGTAAAGTGTGCAGGAGCTCCGTCATGCTGGTAATAAAGCCCGCCTCGGTAGTTTGCAAGCGGCAATGTTAACAATACTGCCGGCAATGTGGAGTTAAATAAACTTAAATAATTTTAACCATTTAACCGCGGAAAGTAAATAGGTCCAATAAGGTTATTATTTACAATGCCCGCCCAAACATTGACCGAGAAACGATGCTGAAACGAATAAGGGCGTGCTAGGTGTGGGTTTTCATGAGCCCAGAAGTGGTTATTATGGATATTAAAAAGTCCTCGTTGAGTAAATGTGCACTCGTCGGTTCATAAGATGTTTGCGTGCCGATTACTTAAAATCCACGTGCAAAACTCCACTCGCGGCGCCCAGTCATTTTCACACAGCTCTTGAGCTCGAAGGAAATGGTACGGATGCTGTCCGTCGTCGTGGAGTCTGTGCTAAACATGACTTTGGCTCACATTAAAGGCTCGGGCTGCTTGTGCCGTACTGATCTCGGGGTTATTATGTGCGAAGTCCAATATCCCTTCTTGCAAAGTAGTCGGTATTCTAGCAACACCTCGATTCACGGCGGTCGGCGGACGGAACTGAAATGAATCCCTCAACCTTTGTGTTGCACTCAGCATGGTATTCCGGGACACGTGAACACACTGCTCCTGGTAGCTCTGCACTGCCGCGGACACATTGTCACCACTTAGAGCTAGTGTCAACATGTGTCCGCGTTATGTTAAAATTTTTTTTTAACAATAACTCATATTATTTAAAATTTATGTAAACACGAGACAGCGTAATAACAGGTGGGCTGCGGAGGCGCATGCGGAAGCGACGCACTGGCACATGCATTCAAGTTAATAGGTCACGGCTGACTGGCTGGACGTCGGGGAGGTCAGGAGCGGGAGCGCGGGGCAAGCGAGTGTCGGTACTGTCAGTGCGGCACCGGCCGCGTCGCCTCCACAGGATAGGTAATAAATAGGCATAGGCTCGCTCGCTACACGTTCATACATACAAGCAACAGCGTAGGTACATTCTGTGATGTCGAGTTATAACAAGTAACTCGGTAGTGTAAGGTATACGCGCGCAGTAGATTTGTATGAACATTATTAAAGATTATTTAGAGATTATTGAGTTAAAATTTAACATGGTATAAAACTATTGTAATCGATTCTATTGCCGATTCTGAACAAACTGTTTTCATATTTCGTATGTACAAAAAATAACGTTGTATACAGGGTTCATTTGTGGTCACCGGCCAATTTTTTTACACAATGAGTATCATTTAAAGAAACGACTTTTGCAAAAAAAAAAGTATTTTTCTTACAAAGAAATAAATATATCCGCTAACATATTAAGCGAACCATGGTCACTCTTAATTAACATTAATATAAAGGCAACTACGCGCTACTACAAAATATCTTGTAGTACTGCGTCGTAGTATTATCTAAATTCAAAAAAGATATTTCAAAAAGATCATAAATATTATTTCAGCAACGAAGATACACCTTTGAAGAACTTTGAAGTACGTTTTCCCTTTAAATTATTAAAGGCAATGTTCTTAGCTTACCTAATATGCTACAGCGAAAATATTAAAAAGAATCATAGTACCTATTTTTTTTATTTAAAAATAATAGATTCACACAAATATAAATGTCAGATCACCATTTCAAGTATTCCTTTTTTATCTATCTCTCACATCTATAAGTTCATATTTTCAATCGCTAAGATTATCAACTCTTCTTTAATCTTCCCTTTTTCGAAGATTAGTCTCAAATGTGTTCAGTATTTTATATGTAATCGCCGCCGGCCATTTAAAACAGCGTAATCTAAATTGACACATCTATTACCTAAGTTTATCTAGGGTTTATCTAATAAACTTTTATAGCATCTAGGATTTATAATGCATGCAACCCTGAGATGGGTATAATACTTAGTAGAAGCCTTAGACATGGATCGTTAAAAATAATGATCGTCTCGTAGAGTGTCGTTTAAACATTCTATTAAAAATCGGGACTTAACCAGACTGGGTTTTGGTGTCAACAAAATACCCACTATAATGCACACGCATGTGGTTCGCTTTTGTGACCTGATAAAAGACCAAAAATGTTTGCTGTTAGTAGGTATTTTATTTTCAGTGTTACGCACAAATGCTTCGTAACACTGTAAAGAAATTAACTTTTCACGTTTCCTCAACATAACAAATGTATTGTATTCGTTTATATTTTTATAATTCTTCCACTTTTTGTGGTATTTGAGTTTTTCTTTATTTATTTTAATTAATGCTGATGAGTACCATATAGGATATTTTGGATTAGAACGCATAAATTTATGAAGTATAAATTCGATAATTATAGATTTAATTTTAAAAACACCTTTATGCAAAGTATGACAACGTAGCATTTTTTGTCCCTGTTTTTAACGCTATGCACAGGTACAGTTCGCAACGTTTTGCGTTGTACATTATATGTAACATTCCTCAACGTTTAAAATGTTTTTGTTGTTTATTGTATGGTTTCAGTCACACGAGATAAAACACACGAATGTTAAAGAGATTTTACAAGGGTGATAATTTATGAACTCAATTAAGGTTGAAAGTATGCACTAGGAACAAAACCTCGAAGTTATGGGATATAAAAAAGAATCTAAAATTATATAAAATATATAAAATTTTGCAAGCATCTTTTTCGCTCTAAGAGTAGTTCGAGGGCAAAGTTCATCTTCAAACATTTGTTCGTCACTTTTGAGATTTCGTAAATTCCTTGACTTGCTTTCACGGACTTTCAATACACTGTCAGCAGGAAAAAAAAAGGATTTTTTTGAAAACCTTTTTTATCCTCACAATTATAGGTATTTTATATCAATATACAAAGAAAAGGGAATTGTTTAGGACATTTGTAAGACTTGAATTGACCGTTTCAACTCTGAAGAGTTTGTCTTTGGAAATTGAAAACGTCGATTCCGGGTAGTATACAACTGTGACAAAGTAGTTTTCAAGCAATGAAGTTTTTAGCTATGTCTAGTAGCAATTAAAGCAGACATCGCCTCAACTATCAGCTTTTTTTTAATCAGTCAAAGGATCTCGTCCTATAGTGCAGCGAAAAGTTTTCAATGTTAATTATGTTGAGTTTAGTAGCACTTTCTATACAAGTCATGAAATATATTGTATCATACAAAAAAAAATGATTTCATAGCTTAAATAATTGCTTGTCTTTAAAAACCTTCATAAAATCATTGGAGCGATGATATTTGAGCATTTTTATAAAGAATAAATTCTTCTCAAAACTGAAAGATTGTAGCGCAACGCGATTTAAGTGACCTTTAAAAATACTTTTTTGTGTCTACAGTAAAAAAAATGTAACTGTTACATGCTATCACAGCGACTTATTCGAATCAGAACTCTTGTGCCTTTTTATTACCTCTAAACACAGAATGTGCCAGCTGCTTCTCTTCCCGGTCAAACTGTAAAAGTCAGTAAAAGGACAGAGCTTTCATTGGCTTTTTTGCGGGCGATAGGCTGACCCCCTGTCACTGCAATAGTCTCTCTCCATCATTATAGTACCTCCAAATTTGTCAAACGTGACATCGGATGCTTTTTACATTTTTTCTGCCTACCACATAAAGGATATATAACGTATTTTAGTGCCAATAACTAAATAAATGGTTAATCATAAAAAAGGTACTGTGTTAAAAATGCATTGCTCAATTAAATGCATGTCAGTTTAATAAGAAACATGACTGAAATCTCTTATCTTGGATCTTGGATGCAAATATAATTAAATTAAGCCATTGAAAGTTTTGAGACGTCCACCATTGTCCAAATGTGGAAGTATCATAAAATTATACTCCGTGTTTCAAGCATGGCTTTATAAGTTTTGGTCAGCTATAAATTTGCATAACATCGTTTTTGTAAAACTCTGGATGGTTTATGCAATAGGTACTGCGTATATGAGAAATGTATAACCTAGTTTATGTTAAAAATTTGTTTGTTTGATTCTAAGTATTGGTAATGGTTGTGTAAGAGATTTGTTTTTTGAGATGTTGCTCCAATAAAATATTAAATAACTGTGTAATATACTGTTTACTTACTGATTAATATTCCATTATGTTTGTTAATTTTTAATTTTGTATCTTAAGCCATTTTATATTTTTATATACAAATGTTGTTCGTTTACTTGTCAGCTCTAAAATTTGTCATGTTGGTTATGTCGTTTTTCAGTACAGATAATTTATAAACTAGTATTAGGTTTCATATTTATTTATCTTTCAATTATTTTTAAAATCATTACTATAATATATATAATTCTAAGACTTGCACATTTAGAAGCAAGAGAAGTATCTGCTCCACTTTCACAATACCACAACCGCTACTCCAGAGACTAAAACCTCCTTAATACGAGAAGTCACAGACGCTGGCCTATGATAGAATGGACGTCTCTCGAACATGAAAATTTACGTCTGTCGAACGAATTTGGAGATATAAAAGGAGTGGTAATCCGCTCTCATGGCTTTTTCGAGTTATAACACCTATCGGAGAAATAAGGAGAGCATACTGAACATAAATAACAAAACTCTAATACAATTGTATACGTATACTGTATAAACTCTTGAAGCTTTGGACTCTGGAAACTTTTGGACAGCTACTCATTTGGAAAATCTCAGTGTATATATATAAAACTATCTATGGACTGTAAGTGAAATAGTGCTTTTTTATATAACTTTGTAACCTTTTATTTGTAAATATACTAACTTTAACTTTATTCTCTTTATTTCTTTTACCTCTCCTTTTAAATGGTAGGTTACTTAGGCTCTTACTATAGGTAACACTACAACTTATTAACTTTGCAGGTTCAGCTTAAAATACCTCTACCGATAAGCGCACCTTTAAAAGTGACTAATCTAAGCGACGCCTTCAGAACTCCTTGATTCCCCTCAGTCTGGCTCTAAGTATAACCTTTAGACAATAACGTGTTCTTAAAATATTTAGTGCAGTTGCCACTTCTACTGCTAAGCCGTGTGCTCATTGTCAGTAGTCATTTTAAGGCAGTATTACAATGATAAGAAAAATATGTGATCAAGGATATGTGGATGTCACAATGGCGCAATGATTACTGTTTACATAATGAGATATAATATATCAAACAATGCTACACGTGCTATCCGGTCTCTAGAAGGATAGGTGATAGCCGACCATTAGTTTATGACTATATGATCCGTTCTTTGAAAGTCAAAGTCGGAAACAATACGTTATGATATTTCAGAAGCCATTGGAGCAATCTAAAAATTCTGACATCCACTTACGGGTCAGTTTGAAGGTTTTTGGTCTATACCTCCTAGTCACCCAGGGAAGATACTCACTGTGACGCCGAAGTGTAATGATATGATTTTTTATTGTTATATATACAGGGTGACTGGTACCAAACCCGCCATAGCAAATTAGCATATAGAGGAGGTCATTTGCTAATTATTGGACCTTACTTTCCCTAACTAAAGTTTTATACTTTAGGAGATATGTCAGTTTTTATACATTATTGAGATTTTTCCAAAATTTGACCTTAAAGCATTCGTAACTTTATTTTTCGACATTAGTTTAGAGTTTTTTTATTATTTCTTGGTAGTCATTAACATTTGTGAATAAAATACGTCGGAACTTCCCTCAAACTAGGGTTAAAAAATAAGACGCTTATGCTTTTAAAAAAAATCAATAAAGAAAAATTACTTTGCGATCAAATTCAACCGGAAATAATAAAAAAACTACGGCGTTTTAATAATTTATTCTACTCTAAATTAGTTCTCTAGTTTGTCACCTTACCAACGGTACTAAATTTGCAACGGAAAGTTTGATTCGCTAAACATCGGTAGGATTTTCAGGTCAACCAGTCATTTTGATCAAAAATAGTGAAGGTCCCAACGACAGGATAAAGCTAATTTAGCAAAGTAGTTTTTGCAAATTTATGAGTAGGTATTAGATAATAGAAATTGAGTGCTTAGTGTACTTAATTTTTTTTTTTACTTTTACCATGTAAAGCAAGAAATCAGGAAAAGATATCGAGCATCCAAAGAAAAATTTAAATAGAGTTAAAACTAAAAATTCTGCTCGAATTGCTGCCCGCGATTTCTGATACATGCCCGATATCTTTTCCTAATTTCCGTGGTGGTAAGACTGAGTCTAATTTCTTGTTTCATAACAGAAAATGCATTATTAATTTTTTGAATTAACTCATCTTTTGTGGTTACTTCTTCATTGTAGACCAACTCTTTGGCCCGGCCCCAAACGTAGAAATCGAGAGGTGTCAAGTCTGGCGACCGAGCTGGCCATTCAATTGGCCCACCTCATGAATCGGGGAATGAACTATTTAAAAGTTCTCGGACGTCCAGCCTGAAATGCGCCGGGCACCCATCGTGTTGAAACACAATGGGCGTGTCGTCGGTTATTCCATCCAACAGCAGATCAGGCAAGACGTCCCTTAAAAATTCTAAATAATTTCCCCCATTTAAAATGTCTGGTAGGAAATAGGGTCCAAAGATATTACGACCAATAACGCAGGCCCACACATTAACAGAAAATTTCCGCTGGACCGATGTAACCCTCTTTTTATGGGGGTTATCATGGGACCAGTGGTGCAGATTGTGGAAATTGGTGATGCCTTCTCGGGTGAACTGTGACTCGTCGGTCCAAAGGATACGCTCCAGAAATGTTGGGTCGTCGACATCGGTGTGAAGAACGAGGCGACAGAAATTCAACCTCCTTTCGTAGTCGCCATTTTCAAGCCCTGCCAACACTCCATTTGTTAATTATTTACGTAAATGTTATTCTAAAGACAAAATTTGATTTGGATTATGTTACATCGAAGCTCGTCGTAATATTAATAATTTCTTTAATTCTAAAGATAACACTGGTCGCTTTAGTGTAAGTAGGTTCATAAATAAACTCAAAATTACCTTGAACTGGCGTGTAATGATACGGGTGTTGATGGTCCCCATGCATCACTGACCAGACTTTCCACTGGCTGACGCCCAAAGCGGCAGCTACCACTCTGGTGCTAGTCGTGGGATCTTCTTCAAAAGCTGCCAAAATCTGCTGATCAATTTCAACAGGTAATTGTCGCACAGCTGCTTGGGGTACCCTGACGTTCAAGTTACCCGTTTCTCTAAACCGACGATATGTGGTAGGAAATGTGTCACGGTCAGGTAAGCGTCTATTTGGATATCGCTCCTGGTAAATTCGCCGCGCTTTGCGGGCGTTACTGTGTGCAGCACCATACGCCAGCAGCATGTCGGCGTATTCTTCCCTTGTGTATCCCGGCATTTTAAAACGAAATGTCTTATTTATTTATACCTGTGTCTACTCAACTATTTGTGAAAGCACACGAAACGGAAAGGAAAAGCATATATGACAACAACTTAAATGTCATAGAGATGGGTCCGACCTCATCTTTTTCATTTGACGTCTAAAAGTCATTGAAACTGTCATTGCAAATGAAAAGAGTTGGTCTACAATGAAGAAGTAACTACAAAAGATGAGTTAATTCAAAAAATTAATAATGCGTTTTCTGTTATGAAAGAAGAAATTAGGCTCAGTCTTACCACCACAGAAATTAGGAAAAGATATCGGGCATGTATCAGAAATTGCGGGCAGCAATTCGAGCAGAATTTTTAGTTTCAACTCTATTTAAATTTTTCTTTTGATGCTCGATATCTTTTCCTGATTTCTTGCTTTACATGGTAAAAGTAAAAAAAAAAATTAAGTACACTAAGCACTCAATTTCTATTATCTAATACCTACTCATAAATTTGCAAAAACTACTTTGCTAAATTAGCTTTATCCTGTCGTTGGGACCTTCACTATTTTTGATCAAAATGACTGGTTGACCTGAAAATCCTACCGATGTTTAGCGAATCAAACTTTCCGTTGCAAATTTAGTACCGTTGGTAAGGTGACGAACTAGAGAACTAATTTAGAGTAGAATAAATTATTAAAACACCGTAGTTTTTTTATTATTTCCGGTTGAATTTGATCGCAAAGTAATTTTTCTTTATTGATTTTTTTTAAAAGCATAAGCGTCTTATTTTTTAACCCTAGTTTGAGGGAAGTTCCGACGTATTTTATTCACAAATGTTAATGACTACCAAGAAATAATAAAAAAACTCTAAACTAATGACGAAAAATAAAGTTACGAATGCTTTAAGGTCAAATTTTGGAAAAATCTCAATAATGTATAAAAATTGACATATCTCCTAAAGTATAAAACTTTAGTTAGGGAAAGTAAGGTCCAATAATTAGCAAATGACCTCCTCTATATGCTAATTTGCTATGGCGGGTTTGGTACCAGTCACCCTGTATAAATATATTTATGCAAAAAACATTTGCTTTCTCTAAGTCCATTTAATGTCAAGATGAAACCATCCAAAATCGAGCTTTAATGACAAAATGATAGGGTGTTCATTTAATTTCACGCGATAAGCTTACGTAGCCATTTCAGATAAGTTAACATGTAAATGTCGAAACTTTGCATAAAAACTTTTTGCTTTCCCGCCAGCGATGATCTCCTTATTGTCATTATTACTCCTACAGACCAGGGACCGGAACCGCTTACCCTTTAAAGGGTTTTAGCCCGGGTTTTTAAGCGGGTTTTTATTTTGATTTGATTAAAAAGCCTTATAATTTTGCTGGTTGTTCATACGACTAGTTACTTTAAGGGAAACCCTTTGAAGGGGTTTCCCACTAAATAATTTAAATTACTAAAACCAAATTAAAACAGTCAAAACAATTAACTTACCCATTCGGAAAGGGAAACCCCTTCATAAGCGCTTACCGACAAAAATAATACAAGCAAATATGGTTCTTATATCTATGGAATAAAGACTATTTATAAAGGCCTTATGTTGGCGAAGGAACCCAAACATAATGTCACTCGGCGATGAATCATACTAAAATGAAATTTATTGCTATCACTTTAAAGTAGTATTCGTAAACTTGCACTACTCAACAGCACGCGGTTAGATACCAGTGAACGAAAATTCATATTTATTCAGTTGATTCGGGTATTTTCAGGTTTAGTTCGTAGTTGGCAGTATTATGTCATGGACCGTTGTCTATTTCAATGTTAGTCAGAGAAAACAAAGATTATAGATAAAATCAAAATTTATCTGATGTCATGTAATGCTGATTACCAAATGTTGATTTAGTTAAAATATGTAGTTGTTTGTCCTACATATAATAATATGGGAGAACGGGGCAAGACCGTATAGCTAAGGTACTCTCCGTTTTAAAACGCAAATCATTAGGTACAGGAGACAGCAGATCAAGCGTTACATTACCACTCAAATTTCCCCATACAATTTTAACTTAATGTCGAGGGCATAGAGTTCAGATTCAAGTAAATTTTATTGACAGATTATTAGCGCTTGATATGCTGCCTTCTGTACCTAAACATTTCAATTAACATATTTTAGAAAAAAAAATTAAGCAACAATTCATTAAAATAGCAAATAACTACTTTTTCCGATTTTGCCCCGACCCATGGGTAAATCCTTATACTATATACGATATTGCCCTGGAAGTTACCGAGTGACATTGCATCTTGTGCAAACGAAGTCATCACAGCTGGTTCAGCCTTCGTGGGCCCAACTTCGACAGTACATACATTTCACGAGGTCGCATTGTGTAGTGGATGTTGATGAGATCGGGTTTCGACCAACTCGCTGTGCAGTGGAAGTTGTCTTGAATGACACATTGAAAGTTGATGGTGATAGGTCAACGAGCAGCGCTGATGAAAAAATAAAAATAATTTCGACTTCTCTATCCGAGTCTAAATCGTATATAACCGGTTATACCCCATACGGTTGTGCCCCAATACAGGTGTAGAACCAAAACATTATTCAATAACACATAATCATACAAACTTGCCGGTATAAACAATGAATTTCAGAACAAATAACTCACCTACAATATAGCTGATTAGTAACTTACCTGTAGCGCATGTACACTTCACAATCACTGCTAATATATTCACGAAATTAGAATCAAGACTACCGAAAAACAATTAAATTAAATAACTCCAAATTGCGGTAGCCTACAGCGACAAGTGATTGTTTACAAATAGTACTGATTGGTAGGCGCCTCTGAGCAGCTTGTGCGCACGAAATTCGGATTATTGGCGAAAATAGTTACGCTATAAAGTTTTACCCCGGGATGCGGTTTTTTACAGGTTTGTAAAATGTAAAACTAATGTCAAAAAAACTAAATTTAAGTAAATTTTGTATTTTATTGATTTTTAATTTAAATTTGAAAAAAAATTAAGTTTTTTTTTCAAATAAAAAAATATAGCATTTGAGGCATTGCGCTGCGATGCGACCCTTCATAGTGTGCGCGAACCTAGATACGGAATAATTAACCAATTAATTAACCTCAAAATGAGACATATCACCATTTTTATTTATAAATTAAAACAGCAATAAAATGTATTAATACAAACATTAATTTACCTTAACACGCTTATTATGCCGCGTCGGTGCGCACCGGACCGCGCCGATTCTTATTGAAAAATGTTAGCCTAGCACATTGTGACGGGCCGCATTGGCGGATTTTGGGTACACTCTACTAGACGTTGCTCTTACTGTAGATATTGTAAGAATTTACAAGTTAAAGCTTTAAGTCTTTGAACATAAGGTCAAGTTTGGCTTGACACTCAATGGGTAATTGTACTTTTATGAGCACGTGTAGACGAGCTTGTCTTGACCAGTCCGTTTGCTATAGCACACAGGTCGCAGCTCAGTGCACGCGAAAATCAGCGGCGGATCATGAACTGCGCTGCACCCCTGCATAGTGTGCAATACTTCATATAAGATGTATGAAAGGCTAGCAGGCTAATTATTGCGTTGCAATGTGACCCGACAAAGTGTGCTCGTACCTTTAAGGTACGCGTACACTTTGCCGGGTCACTGCGCGCTGGGCCGCGCCGGCTTCTATCGAAAAATGTTGGCATAGCACATTGTGATGGGCCGCATCGACGGATTTTGTACCGTCAAACCTTACAAGATTGCCGAAGTGATCTAATTTTGCTCAGTACTGCACTTTTCAAAAATATTGAAAAAAAAAACCAGCAACGCTTTTAATTTTGCCCAATATTAAATATAAGGGTGACATTTAAACATGTCTCTGTTAACACCACGTTTCACTTAAGTCGACTGTAAAACAGTGTTGAAGTTGATGATGTATTTTGCGGGCCAAATCTTGTCAAAAAAGTTAAATTTTAAAAATTTTAACACTAAATTTTGATTTATAATCACACTAGGTTACAAAGTTTTTGATGACTGTTAAATTGTAATAACATAACATAAAAGAACGTATTTTCAACGTGAAATCTCTCTTAAGTTTGTAAACATGAAGGGGGCAATGTCAAATCAGTTCTTCTTACGTAGTTTTTACGACTTTGCCCATAATAATATTACCGTTAGGGTTCGCACCTCAATGTGAACTACTTAAGTACCTAATGTTGACAGATAAATAAATCACGGCGATTCTTCATATACTCTCATTTAAATAAAGTTTGAAAAGCTCCAGAATACGGTCATAAGCTTGAATTTTTACCCAGGCAAGACAGCAAGGCTTCTAGACTTTTAAAATCTTAATTTGTGTTTTTTTTCTCTGACTATCTGTTTTTTTCTGTGGGTTATGTTAACTGTATAGCTTACAGCAATAAACGAATACTAACGAAATTTAAAATAGAAAATGTAAAGTCGAATACAGCCCAGTTAAAAGGCCAATTTAACCTAGTTGTTTGCATTACGACAAATAAGATTTCGCTTTATAACATGATTTTTAAAAATAGCATTAAAGAGCATTTAAATAAGCATTTCGTACTAACCTGAGTACCCCTGTACTTATTAACAAAAGAAAAGTGACAAGGTAGGTGGTTATTTAGTTTGTATGTAAGATACAAAAAAAATTAAGTTTACCCATTAAATGGGCAAAGTTGTAAAAAGATCCAAATATTTGGCCCACTGTCCAAATTGTACTTTTTAGGACATAAACATTCCATATCTGGATATTATCGTAATTTTATACGAAGGGCATTGCATTTATAAACGTTATAATGACAATCACGAAATGATAGTATTATTGAATTAAAAAATATTACAGTTGGAAACACGCGGAATAAAAAAAATGGGCAAAGTTGTACAGTTTTACGGTTCACTCTACGTCTAGATGTTGCGTTTGCTGTACTGTAAGAATTTACTAGTTAAAGCTTTAAGTCTTTGAGAGTAAGGTCGAGTTTCTCTTAACACTCTATGGGTAATGTGTCGTTTAAGTGCGGTCTACGTATAGTCGTGTCTTGACCAGTCCGTTTGCTATATGACTTGCAGTGCGTGAGAAAATACAGTCTCCCTACGTCTACTTGCGTTTACTGTACTGTAAGCTTTAAGTATTTTAAAATAAGATAAAATTGGTCTTTCTTTACCCAGTTATATTTTATGAATACCGGAAAACTATCAGCAGCTAAATACGACTTTATTTTGATTCCGAGAACGTCTATTATCTTAAGTATGATCATAGATGTCAAACTAAATAATCCACAGGCTCGCTTAGCTCGTGCGTGCCTAACTTCACGCGAGTCGAACTTCGCGTGGTATTGAAAGAATATTCATTGTGATTTCATTGTAGGTACTTAGCTAACGACGCGAATTTTGACTACCTCTACCTACATAAACTTCTAAATAATACTATAATACTAATGATTAAGAAACTAAGACATATAGGTAGGTAGCTACTTTTTCAAGGCTAAACGGTTCCTAATGAAAACTGAATTATTTACTACATGATCGAAATACAATTAGGTACGAGGTATACGACAAAACATAATTCTTGACAAATTAAACACCTGTCAATTTAAACTATTCGAACATAACAAACATAAAATTATCACAAAGTCTATTCTAATTAGGTAGGTAGGTACATAATAATTCAACAATATAAAACCAATCAAATATTATGAATGAACCTCAAAATGAGACATATCACCATTTTCATTTGTACATTACACTAGCAATAAAACATATGAATACAAACATTAATTTACCTTAAAATTACGTCAAATAGTTGAAATCCAAAAACCTACCTAATCAAAATATCCATACCATCGTAAATTGTTCTGATAAAAAGATACTAGAAATAAATAATTAGGGTTTCCGTCTAACTAGGTAAGCATCCTAAAATGGTTAGTAAAATCTTTGGCTAGCCGATGAAAGGGAAACCCCTTGAAGGGGTTTTGAAAATTAAACCGCTCGTCCGGTCCCTGCTACAGACTTTCATTATTCAGAGTTTCTGTTAAAAATAAAAGGCAAGTGAAAGCGCGATTGAAGATGTCTTTTATGATACCTATTTGTATATACTCTGGCAAATAATTCAATGCAGTAAACTGACGGATCGAAATGTCAAATAGAAAAATAATGATACTAGTTAAAAATGAGAATTATTGAAATTTATCAATAATTGAAGTTGAGGTGAATGTGAGGTTTAAAGGTGATATCTTTAAAGTAACTTTAATAAAAACAATTGATTACCAAACATACCTAGTGCTTTAAAACGGTTTCAGTAGAAGTAAAATCGACATAATAACTTCCTGCTTTTTAAATCCGTTTTGTCGTTAAAAATGAAATTGATGAGCTACCCTTCGCTAACAGCAACATAAGAAAAGAAAAGTCTTGTGAGCCACAATACTTTTCCCATACATTATGATATTATTATTTAAAAAATAATTACATTAATTCACTTAATCCACATCACATTTTTGTTTTCCCCAAAAGTGGGCACACTGGAACTGTCATTTTACGGCATTGAATTATTTGCCAGAGTAAAGTAATCAAGAGGACCGTATGGGGTAACCTATTTCTTTATTATACACCAAAAACTCGGACAAAACTCTTTGACAGTTCCTGCTCTGTACAAGTTGCTAAGATGTGGAACGCAATGATTGCGTCGTTTGTCTTGACTACTCCGTCCTAGTACTTTTAAATGGCGGGTGAATAGTTTTTTCATGGATGGACATTTTGTGACGATGTGATGATGACGTTATGACTAACTTTTCGTGTTCATTGCCCACCAGGTGGCATAGAAGACAATCATCCCATCCTTATCATGTTTAAATACTTTTAACATTTAAGTCTCTATACTCGTTACTACATTTTTATCGGTAACGTAACCCGCCATTGACCTCAATCTTACCTTACATTACGTGATGAGAGAATGGTCGAAGACTCATGTGCTTAGGAAGAAACTGGCTGTAAATAAAACATTGCCAGGACACTTCACTAGTAGAGCAGTGGTATTTGGCGGCAGACTTAATGACTACAGGTGAACACTGAAGGGTCCTGTCAACAAGCGAGGGTCTCTTTGATAAATTACTTTTTACGTTGGGGGTCGGAGGCATTAGCCTTCATAAAGCAGATTGGTTGCCGATTGAGGGAGAGAGGCTTAGATGCCCGCTCTGGGTCTTACTTGGCGCAGAGGTTGTCCATTGCCGTACAGAGAGGCAATGCGGCTAGTGTGATGGGTACCTTTGCGCCCGGTATGACTCGGGGAGGCCTCTTCAATTAAAAAAATACTAAGGTTTATTTTTGTATATATTTTGGCACTAAGAAAGGTCTTTTGTATTTAAATGATAGATATGTTGTAATTTATTTAAGTACTTAGTTTAACGTTTTAATTTAGTTTTCTAGTTTCTCCTTATGACATTTTTGTAACATTTTATTATTATTTTCTGTATTAAATTTAATCAAAAATTTTACGACATATTTAGCCAGGGTTTGTATGGCTATTCTAAGCCGTTCCTACGTGAGTCAACGAACAAACTGAAGTATTTTTTATTTTATTATTGTTCCTAGAGTATTTTAAACATGGAGGTAATAATCGAAAGTTTATTTTAAAATACATTTTTTTAGAAAGCCAATATTATAACAAAAAGGAACGAAAACGAAAAAGCAACTATTAGGAGTAGTATTACCTGGCATGTAGAATATAATGTGTATGCTTTCGCGCAGTTGTTTTTAGATAGGTATGTGCCACAGTTTAGCATTAGATACAGCAGTAGCTCTTTTGAATTAAAAATAATACTCAAAATACTTTTTTAAATTAACACTATTAGTATAGACAGTGAAGCACACGGTGCTTTAAGAAGATCTAATAAGATCTGCAGATGTTATAAACTGACCCTATAACTTTGGCCTATTAGTTGGCTTTCTGCCACGCAAGTCATCCATTATAGTCACCTTTATTATAATAAACTACCCAAACTGATACATGAACTACGTAGCCCCAGAGTAAAGATTTAAAAGCTTTATTGCACAAGTATACAAAGCTTGGAAAACACACAGTGCAACTAGGCTATATCAATATAATATAAAACTGTTCCGTTACTGACTGAGTGAATGAGTGACTGACAGACAACGTACAGCCGTAACTACTGGGCATAGAGAGCTGAAATTTGGAACATACATTTTTTAGGGGATGTAGGGGTGCACTAAGGGAAATATATGATGTTTTAGTTTGTATGATAAAATATTATTCTTTGAGTGCACGGATGTGATACTTGGTATAAAGGTTCCTCAATAAGTGTCTGTTTGTATAATGCAAGGAATTCCCACGGGAACGGAAAATAGGCCTTTGAGTTTATGCGTGTACGAAGTCGCGGGCAAACGCTCGTATTATAATATAAGTGCCAACGCTACGTTACGCGTTCAAACGACGACGCTTCAAATAGTCACACCTACCCATAGATTTATATAACAACTACTAAAAGAAATTCAAACATACAAACTTTCATAACATTTTCTGTACCGTACGCGCTTATCATACCGGGCGCTTGACTTCGGAATGCGTATCGAACGCGCGTATGGTACGATTGTTTCAGTTTTGTATGAAACGCAACTTTGAACGCGTTGTCCCGTTTGTAAAAAAAAAAAACTTCGTTTGCAAATGACGGACTTACTTCACCAGGACCCCTCATGATACTAGCAAGCGCTCAACTAATGGTTCTTTTAAAATCCCCAACTACCAATAAGCAAACACAAACTTTTATATTGGCGGTCTCAGGAGTGCAGAACAAAAAGTAGTGACCTCGTAGGCAGTAGACCTGTAGCGTTAAAGGTACTACCATTTTGGGTGACCATTTTTGGTGATGAAAGTTTTTAATCTGGCTTTGGTTTAGGGCTGTGATACCCCTTAGTTCCACTGTATATAAAATAATAACATAATTAATACACGCATCTGTGCTTACAAATAAACTTCCCTGTTGGTATTCCTATTACAATTCTTAAATAAATTGTGATACCTATCATCATCATCTGCCAGTAGACGTCCACAGCTAGACAAAGGCCTGCCCCAAGGTTTTTCACGTCGCTCGGTCCCGCGCCGCCCTCATCCAGAGTTTACCGGCGACTTTGACCAGATCGTCGGTCCATCTTGCGAGGGGCCTGCCTACGCTGCGTCTCCCAGTACGAACTCGAGAACTTTTCTGCCCCAACGGCCATCTGCGAGCTATGTGCCCTGCCTATGACCACTTCAGCTTTGCAATCCTAGTATAATACCTACTATTAAAATAAAATTGGTTAGTTTAAACTATTATTCGGATTTTATCAATGCTAACGATATTTAAAGTATGTTTGGTAAAACTACGCGATGCGACTTGTTGTATAACTGCTCTTGTACACTGTGACATGTACTCGTTTTTTCAGCGTTCCAAATTTGCATAATATTATTGGACTTTGGAAAACAAAGCTTTCGAATTTTTAAATCGAGTCCAACCCAACATTTGCCTATTCGTATGTATGAACGGAAGCTAGTACAGAGAAAATATTATGTTATCAAAACAAATGTGAGAATTTAAAAACATTATTAACTTATATAATTTTTTAAAATGTTTTTAATCTTTTTAACTATAGGGTAAAGAATAAAGTATAAATAAATAAATATTTTGCGAATAAATTGTTTGAGTTTCTCCCATTAAATAATTTGGACGTACTTTTTAACTTCAATTTCTACATTTAGGAACCGAATCTATCCATAAAAATGCGTTATCATAATAATTTGAAATGTATTTAAAACTTGAGCGATTCACGTCTTTAATTTCATAAATGAAGCTTAAAAACTCACTACAATACATCTTTAACTAATGGTGTTTCAAAATTTCCATTGGCTCGCAGCTGGATCCAAAATTAAGATAAACCATGTAAGTTACTACTGAGGTGATCGTCTTAGGGTACGTTATAACTTTTCATTAAGAATTTTGTAAGTTTTAACTTCTTTCGACCTGAGAAGGGAGAGCAAAAGGGGATAATAAGGTATTCATTAACTTTTTCTTACACTTTTGGGATTCGAACACGTATATAACTTTGAAATGTTTGCTTTTTGAAGGAGGGAAAAACTCAACTCAAATATTCTTTGTTTCGTAAGTATTTAAATACACTTGAAATAAGTCAAACAATTTACAAATTGAACTGAATCTACCACCACTTCGGAAAGTCGATCTGTTGAGAAGTAGTGGCAAGAAACTCAACAGCTATGGCAAGAAACTCAACAGCAATGGCAAGAAACTTAACAGCAATAACAAGACGTAGCACCAATAGGAAACCCTGCATCGTCAGTGCCTTGAAATCGTAGAATCAGCAAGGTAACCCGATTATAATTCCTGCCTATGCTTTAAATGAGGTGACAGAAGAGGAAAATCTAATATTTTTAAATACCAGTATCATTGCACATCTAGTGGAATAATATTTTTTTTAGTATAGAAGACAAATTACCTACCTTAGCAATCAAAACATACATTACATGTACATACGTATTCAAAAAAGCCTTCCTTTTATTATACATAGCATGATTGAATCTTAAAACCATAAAAGTTTTTAAAGCTATGTTTCATTTATACAGGGTGGTCCTCTTGCGGGCAGCTTCTCCACATCAATCCCAAGAAAGTTTGTTCTACGACTTTTTACAAATCTTGATAAATAACATAAAAAAATAAAAACAGAAAAAAATTTGCTCTTTACTTTTAAATTTCTGTTAGAAGTGCCTATCATTATTATGAAGCGTTATTTTACTTCGCAAGGTGCCAATATATCTGCGCTCAGAGTAAATAGAGTAACGCCTCTAGAAAGAGGCTACAAATAATTTTAGTATACAAAAATTTTAAAAATTATTAATTTAAAAAAGTTGTACAACAAATGTTGTTAGGATTGATGTGGAGAGGCTGCCCGCAAGACGTGATGCGCGATTTAAAATAATCCCAGTATATTTAAACGAGTTTTTTCTTTGACATTCGTGGTGATAAATTTGAAAATACCTAGGGGGCGCTTGTTTTGCAATTGACAATGCGAATTCAAATAGCTTCATTTCCTTCTTTTAATTCTCTTTCTTTGTAAATAATTAAGTTGTAATGTCGTCAAAGCAATAATCGTAAATATTTTTTATTAACTTGACTTTTAACGTTGTTTAAAGAACTGGGCCGATTCCCTCGTTATGTTGTGTTGGCTAGTAATTTCGTAAAAAAATTTTTCTTTTAAATAATTATTAAATTATTTGAACAAAACTGGAACTGTTGTTACTGAAAATGAGATGAGAGAGAGAAACCGGAACTCATTCGGCCTCCATTTTGCCTTAATTGGTCAAGTCAGTCATTTAGCCGGGCCAGTTTCGGAATTAAACTTCTTTAAATTGGCTCAGCTTTTAGTTTATGTTAGAATAACTCCTAGGTCCGCTGCTTAGTCTCCATAACAATTAATACAAGACACAAAAACATATAACACAAGCTTTAAAAAAAATTATACATAAGTAATATAAGTATTTTTATACACAGCACCCCAAAGCCCCCTAATTAGAACACCTTGTTTCATAAGTACCAACTAGATAACGGATATGCAGATAAGTACATACTTAAACAATGTTGATTATATTTTATAATATTTGTGTCTTTGCTGTTCATTTATTTTTAAAACCATATTTAATTTACATTTTTAGCTTAATTTAAAGAAACCAAGTTAAATTGAGCTCTCGGGTATCAAACTTTCAGGCTGCAAACTGGACGGCAGCGACAGCGAGAGCGATAGCAGCGCGGGTGCAGCGATGCGGGGAATCTGAGCCGTTCTTGACGCCAGCGGGCGCTCAAGCGATTTGTCGCGGTTTCATACAAACTCAATTACTTTTTGAATACATAATGCGCCGCTGCCCGTGTCGCTGTCGTGGTCGCTGTCGCTACCGTCCAGTTTGCAGCCTTAGTGGTGCAAATGCTCAGTAGTTACTAAGTGTAGGTACCTCAAACATAAAGAAAGAATTTCTTTTTGGATAAGATGTAGAAATAAGAATAGTCGTAATGGTAAAAACTTTCTATCTACGCCTACGTTTATTAGAATAATACCTAATCGAAAGTGGATAAACATAAGAGGGCCAAGATTTATTTCCATCAGATTATTTAAAAAGCGCTTTACTTTTATGTTGTTAACTAATAATCTTTTTGGTTATTAAAATCCAAAATTACCAATCTACGTTGAAACATGAAAACATAGTTTGGAAAAATAGTCTTCAATGACCTCTAACAGCTATAAAGCTTCAAATGCACCAAAAATATTGTTAAATTATATCAGGTATTTCAATAGTATGTAGCTTTGTTTGTTTTAAGTGTTTTTTATAACTTCATTGCTAGATCAAGATTACATCTAATTATAGGTGGAGAGCTGGAATATGTTAAACATACTTCTACAAGAAAAGTCAAACCCAAAGGCTTTAGGGTCAGTTGTCGGCTGTGCCTGTTTTAGAGCTATATTAAAGGCTAAAGTGTTATTTAGCCTAATCGTTTTGTTTTGATTTGTTTTTAATTAAAGTTGACGTGGCGCAGTGGCTCCTAAGCATATCAATCTATATTAATAATAATAATAAACTCTTTATTGTACACCAACATGGGTCAAGCAACACTCCTTCGGGACGGTACACGGATGGGTGACCGCTGATCATTTATTTCCACCTTCGTACTTCAGAGAGCACGTTAAACCGTCGGTCCCGGGTGTTTTATACTTGTATACTAGTAGTAAGGAGTAAGGGCCTGCTTGAAGCCATTTAGAACCCATTGAATTTGGACTTCCACCAACCAGAACTAGCCAGCTTGGTAATTTAGGTTCTAAGCCTTCTTGTCATCCATGGGAAAGACTCAAGTGGGCCCATTACAAAGAAAAAGTTTTTTTTTGTATAACTATGATAAGGTATTAGAATCAGAATTTTTAATGGCTTTACAAATACAAAACAATTGAAAGCATTAACCAGATTCAAAACACGAACAGTATTCTATTCAGATTCAGATATACAACAGAACAACAATTACAAACTCAATCTTTATTTATGTTTGTTATTTTTCATTAAAAGCGACAACTAATTCTTTATAAACAATCACATCCATCATACTTTTAACGCTACTGAGCGTAAAAAACAAATACACATAAATAACTTACAAATACTTATCTCAAACAAATATCATAAATATAAAAGAAAAAACTGAATATGTGCGAGTCGAACTCTCGTACTAGGGATTCCGTCCAGAGCATCCGAGTAAATACTTTCTGACAAGAATAGGGTATAAATAATAAACATTAACATACCTAGCCGACGCAACAAGAAAGGTGTAAGGCTATCAATATATATAAAACTGTTCCGTTACTGACTGAGTGACTGAGGTACTGAGTGACTGAGAGACTGACAGACAACGTACAGCTGTAACTACTGGGCGTAGAGAGCTGAAATTTGGAACATACATTTTTTAGGGAATGTAGGGGTGCATTAAGGAAGGAATTCCCGAAATTCCCACGGGAACGGGAAATATAGGACTTTTCAGTTTGTATGAAAAATCTTATTCCTTGAGTGCACCGATGTGAAACTTGGTGTAAAGGTTTTTCAATATGTTTCTGGTTGTGTTATGAAAGGAATTCCCGAAATTCCCACGGGAACGGGAAATATATGATGTTTTAGTTTGTATGAAAAAATCCCATTCCTTGAGTGCACGGATGTGATACTTAATAAAAAGGTTTCTCAATAAGTGTCTGTTTGTATTATGGAAGGAATTCCCGAAATTCCCACGGGAAGGGGTTGGACTTTTTAGTTTGTATGAAAAATCTCATTCCTTGAGTGAACGGATGTGATACTTGACATGAAGGTTCTTCAAAGAGTGACTGGTTGTGTTACGAAAAAAATCCCAAAATTCCCACGAGAACGGGAAATATTATGATTTTTAGTTTGTGTGAAAAAAACTTATTCCTTGAGTGCATGGGTGTGATACTTGGTATAAAGGTTCTTTCAGTGGGTGTCTGGTTGTTTAGTTTCTGAAATTTCCACGAGAAGGGTAGTTAAGCGCATACGAAGTTGCGGGATAAAGCTAGTATTAAATAAATGACAACATAAATGACACAGTGATTTAATTAACTTTTGCGCACTTTAATAAGCCAATAGCGTCATCTAGTGTCTGCGGTAGGAAACTGCCCCAACATTTACTGTGTTGTATGAGTTCCTCCTAAAATCCTAATTTTTTTGTAAATTGTTGTTAAAGCGGCAACAGAAATACATAATTTGTGAAAAAGTCAACCTTCTAACTTTTTCTTTCTAATTGTCACGGTTCTAGATATTATACAGCCTGGTTACAGACAGGCAGAAAGTAGAGTCTCCTTCGTTTTATCTTTTATGTACGGGACCCTAAAAAAGCTTCAAGAGAACAAAAACTTCATATGAAATATTTGCATCACTTTAATAACATACTGCGGTCATACATCTTTTCGTAATTGACATTATCAGCAACGGTGAGCGGTTCCTTTATTTTACTGAAACCCATTTTCATTTCTCTGAAAAGAAAATTTGTCACTTTTTTTGAATATTACTTATGTCTGTTCAAAGTGTCACATTGCTTAAAAATTTATAGGGGAGAATTTAAAATACTATTTTCATGTTAGTCTTATTGAATTATTTATTATTATTTATTTATTGTATAAAATCTTTCTACACTATATAGTTATATTGTCATATCGACGAAAACCCGCAAGGTTTATATGTCGAATGACGAGTTCGTTTACATAAAGTTATATTAACAGGTAGGTATAATATTAATACTTATTTTAAATTTGTTTATTTTATAGATACAATTAGTATTAGCTATTAGACACTTTCGCGTTATAATTTTCTACACTTACTACAAAGTTTGTGTATAGTTTTGATAGCTACTCTGAATACATTAGTATTCTACTTTTTATTTAAATCATAGCACATAACAAGGTTCTTGGTGTGTAAAATTGTTTTATTAAATAAAACACTTTTTAAGCGGATTTATCGCGTATATTTGATGATTAAACGAACTTACCTGTACGTGAAGTTCAATCATAATTATACGAAGTGTTTCGTCCGAAGAGACAATCTGAAAGAAATTATTATTTCATTTGTACTTGTAGTAGTGTACCTAGCGACTACTACATCACACTATCGTTGAGATATCTTCACTCTAATGAAGAATGAATGAATGAAGCTTTTTAACTCCCGGTCCTTTTCCCATCGTCGGTTCCGCTGCGATCCTACGTCATTTAGTTCAGAGTAACCTAGACTAGTCCAATCTTGATATTTTCGAGACTAAATTGGGAGGGTTGGGCGGGAAATAAATGCTTGTCTCTTCGGACGAAACACTTCGTATAATTATGATTGAACTTCACGTACAGGTAAGTTCGTTTAATCATCAATTATACTCGTGTTTCGTCCGAAGAGACAATCTGAAAGAAATTATTATTTCATTTGTACTTGTAGACTTTGAGAGATGATTTAGTCGAGGAAATATCTATTAAACAATTTCTAAAGTAATATGTATTAACATAATCACATTACTGTTGATAAACAATTACAAAACATTTACTTTTATTATTACACAGTCACAATTTAAATCTAATCCTCTTATTGATCCGGCAGAACCAAGCTTGCCAAAGATCTTTCGTTATTTTGAATTGGTCGGTCGTAAAACCTGGCGAATGCAGTGCTTATTTCACTCTAGCCCGCAGTTTTACGAATAGCGTCGAGATCTAGGCCTTGCTGTTTAGCTCGGGGGATGCTAGCGTGGCGTGTGCTATGTGCAGTGAAAATAGAGACATCTACGCCGCAATCTGCAAGAGTTGCCTTAACCCATCGAGCTATTGTTTGTCCACTACCTAAGTGGTTTTCTGAAGCTTATTTATTATAAGGTTTTTATGAGAACGGCGCAATTCTTTAGTATTCTTTAAGTAAGAAAATAGGTATAACTTGATTTTTATGTTATTTGATGTTTTAATTAAATCCGGAATTTTTATTCTGATATGTAATTCTGATGGCTCTAAACTTAATACATTAATTTTCGATATAGTTTGTACTCAGTGGGCAGTTGTTATTGCTATTAACTTAACTGACTTTTAAGGCAACTTTTTTAAACTTAACGTATCGTTAGGATACTAGTTGATAAGGTGTCTACAACAATTATGGTGTCCCAGATAACATCGTACTTAGGACGAGGAGGCCTACGTCTGAATACAACTTTGAAAAATCTTTTGATGTTACCATCATTTGTTACTTCGTTACCTAAAATCAAGGATAAAGCAGCTCTATAGCTATTGGGTGACCCATATTGAGATCCATTACAGAATATTTTGAAAGGAACGAGAGAACCGTAGGCACACTTGCTGTATACATGTCCAAGCCGTTATCATGTGTATGCCTATACCTAATTCATTTCGGTGCGAGTAATCGTTGAAATAGTGATTATCATGGCTGGCTCTCCCAATGAAGGACTATAATTATACCCGTAGCTTGATCAGCAATTATTTTCTTTAAACATTTTCATATAATTGCAAAAGGTGAGAAGGCATAAAAATAGAATGTGGACCATCTAATAGTAAATGCATTTATAGCATATGCATCAGGGTCTATATGCAATGATCATTATAGTGAGCACTTCATATTTACGCGGCTAGCAAATAAGTCTATATTAGGGGAATCGAACTTAGTGTAATCAATTTAAAAGCCTGTTCACTTAATTCCCATTAAATGTCTTTGTGAATACTTCTGGATTCAGCACCGGCAATCATATTATCCTTAGACCGGATATATGAAGAGTGAAAAAAAATAATCCTCGCGAATCGCACCACTGCCAAATTTCTCTTGTTATTCTAGTGAGGTGAGGTAATTGGACACCTCCAATGTGATTTATATATAAAACGGCATTGGAATTGTCTATTTTAAGTAATATTTGACTCTTATTATAGTTTTTTGCAAATCTTTTATGAGCTATAAACGAAGCAAGCAGTTCTTAATAATTAATGTACATTTTACGCTTTACGCACCTCAAAACGACGACCAGCTGGTGTAGTGGTAACATACATTGCCTTCTATGCCAGACGGGAGGGGTTCGAATCCCGGCGGCGGCGGATATTTGTGATGAACACATATATTAGTTTATATGTTTATTTAAGTTTACTCTAATAAAAAATATGTATTTATTCAATATGTATGTTTATATATTTCTTAAGTATGTCAGGTATCTAGTATCCATAACACAAGTTCTTTAAGAATCGTAATTTGGGCTATCGTAATGTTGTGCGAGTGTCAGAAGTATGTATTATTTATTTATTATTATTCAATAGACCATAGTCCACTAGCCACCTCACCATTGCATGCTGCCTCCCACCCCGAAGTTGAGGTTCAGAGTAATTTTCTAAATTGTATTGATCTTCCAAGATTCTATGTACAGAATGATAAATGGTTTTGTACCACCATTGAAAATCAGGCAGTAATGTTTTGAAATATCCATGTTACTGTCATAGTCAAGGTTCTATTTAAATTTAGAAATTTGCACGTCTCGAAACGTTTTATGTAAAGCCACCAATATTCGATGGCAGGTCCAGCAGATTACTTTCAAATGGCTAACAAACCAACCAGGTAGGCAAACTTTGTAATGGTGCAACGTTGTATTGAGAGAAATATGATTCATTCAGATTTAGTAAGACTTCTTTTTTTCTGGAGGCCAAGAAATCTCTAATTTATTTGAATTTATTACATAATATCCTAAGAATTAGCAGGATGTAGATGGTGTAAGACAACTTTTACTTTCGTTAATTACGAACCCTAAAGATTCTTACAATTTCTTTGTAATCGAGATATTACTTATAAATTTGTTTTCTTCTACTTACTTATTTGTCTTAATTCTCATTTAAGCTTACTATTATCTATTACAGTTAAGTGTTTTTTTTTCCTTTCATTATATATTTATGGCGTTATATACTTCTGTTTCTAATACCATAATAGTTAGAGGTTTATAGCACAATGATGATTGATTTTCTTATGCTTTGTCTTAGACAGGCATATGGCTTATATACTTGGAGGGTATCCAAACAATGATATGTTCAAGCGCTATTAAGAATTTAAGTTTATCATGGATTTCATAACTTTACATGCGGGCTTTAATAAACAATCAGCGCCATCTACTAGGAACTTGTGGAACTTCATATTAGATCAAACATTACTGCATTAATAAAATAAATAAATAATTATAATTGCATAAGTTGATAAAAAATGCTATGCAATAGCTTTACCGCGGCAGTCTCCGAGTGCCACACGTCTTTTTTTTTTTTATCATCTAGTTGTTTAAGCAATCTGATTTGCAAGAATATAACTTTGTGAAGATTTGTTTTACAGGTTCATCCATAACTAGTTATTCCATAGCTTAAAACTGAGTCAGCAAGTGCATGATAGATCATACATAATGTCCTTTTATTTACTACATGCTTTAAATGATAAAACTTTCCTAGTGTAAATCTCAGTTTATCACATACAAGATCTATATGTAAGTTCCAGCTTAGTTTACTGTCAATCATGAGCCCTAAGTATTTTAATTTATCAGCATTTTTAATACCTTTACATTTGCAGTCAAATAGCATCTTTAATATCAATCATGGCCATATATATAGCAATTCTGAGATACTACTTAGTTTTAAAGCAGTTTGAAAACCTTCAATTTTAAAATGGCTAATAAAGTTTAGATTTTTTAAATTAATCTCATTTTATCGATTGTTTAGTACGTAAAAATATGCTTAAAAGAAATTAGTTTTCACAGGATTTACATTCTGATATAGCACCTATCTTTATTAGTGACGTGATGATACTTGCAAAATGCTGTTTTTCTTTTCAATAAAATTGAATCCACATTCGCTTCATTCGGAAGAGCCGATGATTTCCCAGCTGGAAATTACCGGACAATAGAAAAAGCACTTAATTTGCACTTTTAATTGGTAGTTTAATATATATTTTTTTTTATCGTAATACTTAATTCCTATAATATTATTATTTTAGTATTATAATACTCTATTCATTGAAGTTTTTGTTAACAGACGATAAATTTAATAGGTAGTTTGCTATCGTTCGCAACATCATCAATTTATTATTAACTATGCGGCGGAGCAGCCCTTGTAGCTGTCCTGGTGCATGAAAAAATGTGCGATATGCGGCGGATCAGTCCTTAAAGCTGTCCTGTTGCATTATATCCTGAATACAGCGTAGTGTATATGTGCGGTAAGCGTCGGAGCAGCCCTTGTGGCAGTCCTGGTGCATGTAACAATGTGCGATATGCGGCGGATCAGCCCTTAAAGCTGTCCTGTTGCAATATGTCCTGAATACAGAGTAGTCTATATGTGCGGTAAGCGTCGGAGCAGCCCTTGTGGCAGTCCAGGTGCAAGTACCAACGTATGCTATGCAGCGAAGCAGCCCTTGTAGCTGTCCTGGTGAATGTAACGATGTACGATATGCGGCGGATCAGCCCTTAAAGCTGTCCTGTTGCAATATATCCTGAATACAGAGTAGTCTATATGTGCGGTAAGCGTCGGAGCAGCCCTTGTGGCAGTCCTGGTGCAAGTACCAACGTATGCTTTGCAGCGGAGCAGCTCTTGTAGCTGTCCTGGTGAATGTAACAATGTACGATATGCGGCGTATCAGCCCTTAAAGCTGTCCTGTTGCAATATATCCTGAATACAGAGCAGTGTATATTTGCGGTAAGCATCGGAGCAGCCCTAGTGGCAGTCCTGGTGCAAGTACCAAGGTATGCTATCCGGCTAAGCAGCCCTGGTAGCTGTCCTGGTGCAATATATCCTGAACACAGAGTAGTTTATATTCGCGGTAAGCATCGGAGCAGCCCTTGTAGCAGTCCTGGTGCAATTAGCAATGTTCAATATGCGTCGGATCAGCTCTTGTAACTGTCCTGATGCACAATGGTTTTATTTAATAATTGGTTTTATCAAATTGAATTACTTAGAAAATGAGGGTAGATTGAGAATCATTTTAAACATACGTTGTTTAAAATTATTATCTAGATAACAAATTATTGGATAAAATATTACATTTTCTTGAAAGTACTTACTGTTCTGTGTATCTGAGAATTCCAGGAATCTTCAAATGATGACGATGATATTCGTAATATTCTTTTTCAAGAACGACGTCTTTCGATTTTTAGTAACTTTCTTGAAATTATTGACTAACTCATTTTCACTTGACCTCTTAGGCATTTTTAAGACTAAGAAGTAATTACTTAAAAAATAATTTGAAGTAAGAAGCTAAGCGTGTGAGTGGTTAGACACTAAGCAGGCCTATGCAACTCTAGTGTCAATGAAATTGAATTCTGCACCATCTAGGTTAAGACGTACTACAACTTTTCGGTAAGTTATTTCTCCTGTTATTAACTAGGTAGCGCTGGGATAGCCGATTTATTAATATCTCGTCAGGAACCGGAAAATTGTTGACTCTGACAGACTATTATAATAGTCTATGAATGATCGTGTGCGTGTGCGTCTGTTGCGTTTTTTGTTTTCTCCACCATTTTATTTAAGACTTAGATTATTTTAACAAATTAGCTGTGAATTTGGCTGTGAAGTTACTTGTGTGACTTACTAACAACTTAAAAGGCTTCAGCAACAAAAGTTTATAAAGACTAAAGTGCGGGAAAGCGAAAACAGTGTAAAAATTGTGTAATATTTTGTGTAAATATACAGTGATTGTGCATGTGATTTAAGTATGACTTGCTGTAAGTCATAAGGTTAATTTGGTCGATTTCATAAAAAAAATGTCAATGAAAATGTTGATTCACAGTTGCTGTAATGGGGTGAACCGAATAATAAATGGACAATTGACAAAATTTGATGAGGAAGATGGAGCGAAGAAAGAGGCTTTTGAATATTCCACGAAACAATAAATAACCTTATAAAATAAAGATTTTCGTTTTTTTTTTATTTTTGTCCACTTATTTAATATAAATACCTTATTCTGTAATAAAGCAGTTGTCATAATAAAGTTCTATAAAATGTTACATTAAATGTGATAAACAGGATAAGATATTTTTACCTTAATATTTTTTTTATAATGGAGACTTATTTACTAGGGCCGTCTAGCGGTCATTTTTGGAATTAAATGTAGTTACTAGCGCCATCTATGATATAAGGTATTATTCTATTTTGCCAATAAAATCAAGTTGCCCATCTATCTCATATTAACTGTATCGTCTATGACACTAAGAACAACAATGACGTAGGATCGCAGCGGAACCGACGATGGGAAAAGGACCGGGAGTTAAAAAGCTTCATTCATTCATTCTTCATTAGAGTGAAGATATCTCAACGATAGTGTGATGTAGTAGTCGCTAGGTACACTACTACAAGTACAAATGAAATAATAATTTCTTTCAGATTGTCTTTTCGGACGAAATACGAGTATAATTACAAATTTTAACTCAACGTTTCGGTGTCTTTGCATAACCCGTGGTCACGAGCGACTGAGGTGTCCAGCGTCGGATTGATAGATGGAAAAAGTTGTACATCATCATCTCCATCTGTTTCTCAGTCTTCGAGCATAGCGTTCTAGATATCGCTTTTCTGATCACTCTAGGAATGTAATGTTTCTCTCTAGATAAAATTTTCAAAGAGTCAAACCTTAAGTAGTGGTTGGGCTTGTCCATGGTATGCTCACAAACTGCAGACTTCGAAGCTCTTCGTTTTTCAATATCAGCTAAGTGTTCATTTACGCGAGTTGATACGTTTCTTTTGGTTTGACCAATGTAGGAAAGCCCACAGCCGCAGTCAATCTTGTAAACGATTTATGTGTTATTACGATTTAGTAAAGTAAATAAAAAACTTTTTTAGTTTTATGATATATTGAGATCTTGATTAGTGTACAATGAAATATTTTTTTAGGTACTTGTCGATTAACCCGCATTTATCCTCAATTTCACATAAAGGTAAGTGAAGACGAGGTCCGAGATATGTTTAGAAATAAACTGGCTATTCATGAAATATTGTCGAAACACGTATTTGTCACAATAGTAATATTTGGCGGCAGATTTTATATGAAGAGTGTTTGTTAGCCTGGTGAACCCAAAAGCTATCTCGGCACCAAACGGCGTTATGCGGACTTGATCCCATAAGGACACGCCGATAGAGCCAAATAATACGGTGTTAAAAAGTATCAATAAATAAATTTAACACAAGTTATGAAATTACTTTAGAGCAAGATGGCTTCGTTCAAATATATGTCCAGTAACAATCATTACCATTATAAAAAAGCGATTGAATATTTTTCTATCACAATAAAATAATAAATGAAATATTTTATTCGTCTACTAACCGAAACTAGTCTTAAAAATAAACACAGGCTGATCATTAGCCCAAACGTCAGACTCAGGATGGATGAACCTGTGAAAACTTCCCAACTTGTCCTTCACAAGGACCGTTGCCACTTGATCCCAAAACTTTGATAACAACTCTCAACAAAAAATGATAGCAATTTCACAAAAAATTTGAATTCTATCAACAGTTTCTTCTTGGTAAATCATTCTGTTCTGTTCATATTGTAAAAGTCAGTTAACTCGTTCATTGCCGATCACGCCACGTTTCATAGGCTAAACTCTAGGCTTAAACATCGTGATACATTAGATTTATCACGGTAATTTATGACGACGTCGGTAAAAAAAACAGTTAGAAGCACAGACACACATTTACATAGATGATGTAAGTGTCATGATTTGTATTGAACCAAGCGCGCCGACTTTTTAACACCTTTTATGACGTCACAGGTGATATTTTGTGATATAAAATATAAACTGATTCAAGGACACTGATGCCGCCGTTGAAATTCCATTATTAAATGACATACATACGCGCAACTGAATTTAGCGGCGACCAACCTTGACGCTTGTTCGGGGTTCGGGCACGCGAAGTACATGCACTTGCGTTGTCTATGTGGATGTATGTCTGTGGTTGGAAGAATTCGATTGCAAAGACGGCAATATCTTAACCTTAACTGCAACCGAGCAGACACATGTACCTACTACAGCAAATGAATTATAAAAACCCTATGTATGGCCGTTTGTTCTGGGAAATCTTTGGAACTACTGAACAGATCTTGATTTGGTTTGGTTTGGTTTAAGAGCTCTTGAGCCTTATTTCAACTTGATGGTTAGCACGGATTTTTCAAAGTCCGAGAAAATATCTATTTGAAAAGAATTCAACTGCTAATTCTAATAATGAAAGCCATATTAAAATACGTAGCATAGGTAGTTAATAAAAACTGCGGAATAATAGTCGGAGGCAGAGAGCTTCTTTTATTTAACAGAGAGAGTTAGTTATCCAGCTTTTGTTTTGTACTGAACATAAATAGAGCATACGTCATCAACCTCCGCGATAGTACTAGTCTCATTAACTAACAGGATTCCATAAAGCGTTTTTGATATTTCACTACAAATTGTAGATATTTTATCAACCTACGCGTTTTACTTGTAAGTCCAGCATAATTAATGAGTATCATAACAAAGGGTGCAGATACGAACAACCGCGAAACGCAACAACTCAGTCCATATAAGGAATAAAACCTCAGTGGGGGATTAATAGTAACTAGAACACATTTGAGGCGGTGTACTTTACTTTAATTTACGATAAATTTTACGTAAACAAGCTATGGTATATGGTATAGCTATCGATCTAATTCAGCATTTTCCTACGTCTTTTACACAGACTTAAAAAGAAGAAGAATTTTATTTTAAAAACGAGCGTTTGCCCGCGACTTCGTACACGCATAAACTCAAAAGTCTTATTTTCCGTTCCCGTGGGGATTCCGGGAATTCCTTTCATTATACAAACAGACACTTATTGAGGAACTGTTATACCAAGTATCACATCCGTGCACTCAAAGAATAAGATTTTATCATACAAACTAAAACATCATATATTTCCCGTTCCCGTGGGAACTTCGGGAATTTCTTTCATAACACAACCAGTCTATTTTTGAAGAACTTTTATGCCAAGTATCATATCCGTGCACTCAAGGAATAAGATTTTTCATACAAACTAAGAAGTCCGATAATTTCCGTCCCCGTGGGAATTTCAGGAATTCCTTCCTTAGTGCACAACTACATCCCCAAAAGAATGTATGTTTCAAATTTCAGCTCTTTACGCCCAGTAGTTACGGCTGTACGACGTCTGTCAGTCACTCAGTAACTCAGTCAGTAACGGAACAGTTTTATATTGATAAGCCTTATCATCTCATTATTATTGACTATTTAATTAATTTCCTTTAAAAATACGTACAACCCATTATAAACAAAAATTGTTTGGATTAAAATTGTTAAATAATCACTTGTTTCTGATACCTAAATATAAATCAACATATAAAAACTTCGAACATTTCGATATGAAAGGGACTAAATAAAGAGTGAATATAAAAATGTAAAACTCCAAAATCCATTAAAACGGAAGACTACAAATATTTTTCTTCTTTTACAAAACATTTCTCGGAAACAATTTCTTGATATTTATGTAGAGTCTTTAAATATCGGAGAGTTAAAATATTTGCTATCTTCGACAAATATTCCATTCTTAGATCTTTTTTCTTGTTGTCTTTTTAATGCGTTAAGTAAATGGGATACATCGCAAACCTGTTTAGATAATAACCGGCTTGCTTTTACACTAGAGTTAAAGTAGGCCTTAAGTTCAATCTAGCGAGTTAACTGTTCTTTTATTTTTAACTCACATGATGAGCTTTGATAGGAAAGTGAGGCTGCAAACTGGACGGCAGTGACAGCGAGAGGGACAGCGACAGCGGCACGGGAAAGCGGCAGGCGCGAGCAGCGATTTCCGCGACACGATAGAAAGTATTCAGTTTGAATGAATCCGCGACAAATCGCTCGAGACTCCCCGAGATAACGGCCAAGACTCCCCGCGTCGCTGCCCGCGCCGCTGTCGCTCTCGCTGTCACTGCCGTACATTTTCCAGCCTAAGAGTTAGGATATCAGAGCAGGATAAGAAGTATTAGGTATTGCTTTATATCCTGACATCCTAGTATACGCTGTGTGGACTCCATATCTCAAGCTCTTTTAGGTCTTCATAGTTGCTGTTTGGGTGACTTTTTTAAACTAATTTTTCTTTTTTTTTCACAACCATTCTTAAAGAACGCTCGGGTGCGGATGGCAGGGTTACCAGAGTGCAAAATGGATGCTAAATCAGAAGTTCTTATATATGGTACAACTTTTGAATAGAGATATATAAAGCTCCTTTCGAGCATTATTTTCAGTTTTGAAAATTTCGCGAACAAACGCTTTACTCTACTTCCAAGACTCTCGTGATCACTCAAAATAGTTAACTAGGAAAGGTCAAGATTAATTAATAAACTAACTTTTCAAAACGATTAAAGATTATGCTTACAATAAATTTTGTAGTTAAAGTTTCCACACATAATGGTATTTCTTCAAAATAAGTCAGACAAAAGTTAAAGCATCGATATATAGACCAGTCAATATCAATTTTAATTGGTTAGTGTTAATGATACGGCTACTCCCTCAAACTTCTGTACCACACATCCAATTAAATCAACATTTACCACCGTAGCACTCGTAAAAACAAGATCCAATCTTTTAACTTGACAATCTCATTTGTATTAAAAAATCATAAATTTTAAATTCAGAACACTGATTAATGAAACAAGAACGAGACGGTTTACCGTATGAATAAGTGGCCACACATCCGACTCGCCATTGCAAAAGAAGGTTTTACAATAAAACATAACTCCTTTGATGAACAGCAAGGAAAAAAACTGGGCAAACTCATCAATTAGCCAACATTCAAGTATTAAAAAAAATATGCATACTTTCATACTAGCTGCTGTAGGGTTTTAAAATGTGAATGTAGATTTAATTATTCTGGTTCTTTTTTGCTATGTGAATGTATTTATGAATGCTAGGTTCCGATTTATAAATACATGTCAGCGCAAACATTGCAATGTAGATAACAAATGAATTGAAATTAAATTATATGTATTCCACATATTTTTTCTTTTTTTGTTTTTCCGCCAAGGAAATCGTTTGTCACCCACTAAAACAAGCTTTAACCAGTAAAGCAAGCTTTAGCGGGAGGAAGATGAATCCTGTTACGGACGAATGGGCATTCTATAAGCTGTCAACCCCAGTGGCTAACGGAAATAGAATGCCCAGACAGTGTGGTGACTCACTCAGTGAAGTGAATACCCACTAAACATCCCCCTTTACTGAATCACCTTGATTGAGTCTTCATCGGAGCGACAGCCAATTGGAGAGAGAGGCTGCGCAGTGAGCGGCATCCGGACGGCTGCCACCAAAAGGAACTGAAAGCGAGAAATTCAGAAGCTAAGACTATCAGAAATGACAAAGCTGAAACTAAGAGATTATCTAGAGTGATCAGACTCACTCTGAGATAGGAATGCTGGAAAGAAGGACTACGTTTAGAAACGTTGAGCTTGCTGGAGTTTCCTGATAAGGGGGGCGAACTTGGTTAGGACCGGAAGAGGACCGTTGAAACCCTCTGGGCATGCGGTCTTGAGAACCTTTTGCGTTCTGGCACTGGGAAGCCGATTTGGCGGCCGGTTGCGATTGAGTCGCGACCCGGCTGCGCTGACCTGGAACGATAGAAGTAAAGGCCTTAGGGGCCTTTGAACTGTCTGGAGGGGCGTCCGAGCTAGGCTGCGGTTGCTCTCTCCAGTTCTCGATGGGCTTCACGGTAGCCTTGGGGCATCCGCGAAAGTTTGCTGTGTGGCCTGACTGGCCGCACAAGACGCAGGACGGAGCGGTGGGTGATTCGGGAGTGCGAGAGCACTCCTTAGTCCCATGCGGATCTAGGCACTTGACGCACCTAGGGGAAGCAAAACAAATTGCCGCCGCATGACCATACAGTTGGCAGCGGTGGCACTGACCTGGGAAACCACGCTTGTGTGGAACTTCGACGCGGATGTTGGAGAGACCGCACACGGTGGGCTTGCCTCTGAAAATGGACTGTCCTTGCGGGCTCTTCGCAGCAGGAACAGCGGCTGAAGCAGCTGGAACGGATGGAGATAAAGTCGAAGAAGCATCTTGCTTCTTCTTCTTTGACTTTGACTTTTTGCGAACCTCAGTGAACGGAGCAGGAGATTCTGGAACTAAAGGAGCGGAGTCGGAATCACTACCTGGCGGGGTAGTTTTCCGTTTGCATGCGGTGGAGTCTACCGACATGCAATCTGAAAAAGGATCGACGTACTCAGAGGGATCTGGAGACGCCGGAGAATCAGTTTGGAACCCCTGAGAAAGGGAGGCGACCTGAGGACGAGCGGACACTTGCTCTCGCAAGGACTTGATTTGAGCGATAAGGATACCCTTCTCGCTTTCGAAGTTAGACCTGAGCTGGGCCTGAGTGGTTGCGTGTTGTTTTTCCAGTTTTTGTTTGTCCCTGGAAAACTTATCGAACTGGGAGGCGATCTGCGAGGGGACCTGCGAAGAGGAAGGACGAGCGGATAGTTCCGCCTGTAAAGAATCGATCTGAGCCTGAAGGTTGGCATTTTCAGCCTTACCCTCCTTCTCGTGAAATTTAAGACTAGTAATTTTTCGTTTTAGAAAATATTGATCATTAAGAAGATTTTTAATACCACCACGATCGTTTTCGCATCTGATATCGTTGCACGGTCAGCGACGAGACATAATGCTGGGCTGGAAGAAGTATATCTAAGATTAATTTGTGTGCCGGTGAACGGCGAAACGGCTGCACAAACTGCGCTGAAAAAAAAAGAGCGACCTAGTACGCACCTATTGCCGGTGAATGGCGGACGATCAGGCTTAGTTGTCACGGTTACTTATCTACCTGACCAGCGATGCTTCGGCCGGCAGCAGTCGGGTCCGCCCTGAAAAGGGCAGATGAATTAGCCCCGACACCACACAGCCTCCACAAGAGAAAACTTTCCGAAAGAGCTTAACTTGGGACCTTACCCGCACGAGTGCGGGGAAGGGAACAAGGGCAGCGCAATACGAACACTCGGGAGCGGCCGCAGACACGACCGTTCGGGAGCGAACGCAAACGGGAAGTGTGATTATTCCACATAAATCCACATTACACATTTAAATCTGTTAAATTTATAGTATTAGCTCAGTAGGAATTAAAATAAAGAATAAATTTGAAAAATAATAACTATTATTGACCATTAAAGGTTCGCAAACGAACTAGTAGCAACAGCTAATATTTCTATATATCACATTGTTTCAACAAAAACTATTCAAACATTTGTTTTACTGCTGCCTCTAAGCTTTTAAGCTCCTTACATTTTTCGTGCAAACAAACTTAGCGTGTACGAAAGTGTTTATTACGGCCTAATTATACAGAAGTTTATTCAGAATACAAGGGTTTAATTTGGTGCCGAAAAAGTAAGTTGTAACTCATAACTCATATACAACAATATTTGTTCACGGATTACGTTATTAAGAGAAAATAGAAATATAACATTATCAAATGAAACCTATAACTTCCTTTGTGTACGTTCTTACAAATAAACTCTTAAGCCAATATATGAAAGATATGTAAGATAGGTTCTTGGAGAAGTCAAGGAGAAACTTTTCCGTTATTTTTAACTCTTTGTAAGAGTTCTTAGCCTTCTATCGTTTGACCTTCACTAAGTCTATCTCTATACCAACCCTACAGTAAACTAAAAGCCTTTGATTTAGATTTTGGCGTATTGTTTATGATAATTATTAATTCTTTCATGCTGGACTGGGAGCAAAGGAAAGAATACCTCTGGTATTCTGCCTACCTAACTACGGATACAGGCGTGAAGTTATGTATGTATGTAATTACGATAAACTACATGATATCAATTTTGCATTCCTAAAAATGATGATATAAATCAATAATGTAACGTTAATACTAAAATTCTGACATGTCTGCCCCATAAAAGCCCTGACAAAAAGAAATTAAAAAATACCAGCTCCCGGGCATTGTAATCAACAAATTACAATAATTTACATACAGGGACATTTATTATATTTCGTTATTTATTACAAACTGATTATCTGCAGGCATTTGCTATAAACGTGTTCGCGTAAAATGTAATCAATGGAAGATGTTCATTAGATATGCGGAGTCCGTATCGATGCTATCATTCATGTGGTTAAAGGAACAGACTTTTTATTTTGATAGGCTTCCATTTTATTTCTTTTAAATTTTGTGTATCTTGGAATAAAATAATTACTGTACACCTTCGACACCTAAAAACATTTAAAGACTTATATAGGTGGTAGGGTAAAACCGCATTTGGATGTAGCCCATCTACACATTAGCGAAAGTTTGCTGTATTCCTGATATTAGGGCAGGTTATGCAGATAAATTACTGGCATTGGGATAAAACATATTTTTTTAACAAAAGTATCTCCCCTAGAAGTGGTAACTTAACATCAGGCAACTCTGATATTCTTATGCAGCCTTTAATAAAACGTTTAAAATATTTGTTATCACCAATTTGATGATTTTAGAGCGTGTTCTTATAAAGCAGTCTTAAAATCATTCAGATCAGTAGTCTTACAATGAACTTTAATCCAAAGGTGGATAATAAAATTTAACCCATCTCGTTTTCTTGATCTTGCTGTTCATGAAAGCTGACACCATCTAATGGAAAATAAATTACACTTAGTGCCTTGGATATCAATAATTATACTTGATAAGATAAATTATGCATTGCAAACCCAAGTTTTAAACTGAAAAGTCATATTATTCCCGATTTCAATTTCTCACTTAAGAAGATTGGATAACTTTTTGAAGAAAATATAAATTTCTAACTTATTGTTTTGTAACCTATATACACTGCTAATTTAAGAGGATAATATTATTTTAGGATAGCATGGTAAAAAAACAAGATTCACGTTCAAGGGGACTATTTGTATGATTTGTGCGGCTGCAGGAGCCATTGCAGGGTATTATACCGTAGCGGGTTTTCTAGCTAGTTTTTCAACCCAATAGAAGAAAAGAGAAAAGCCTGGATATTTTTCGGTTTTGTACGACGATTTTTCTGTCCGTTATAAATCGATTTTGTTGAGCTTTGTTTTGTTTGGTATATCCACAAAGCAGATATATAGTAGAGCTGCTGTAAGCAAAGTTGCACAGCTTTAATTTGGGTTGTCCTTTAGTTCAAGCTATTCCTCGCTAGAGGCACTGGCGTCAGTTCGTCGTTGACTTCTGTGAAGTATGTACACGCGTAGATATTTAAAAAAAATTAAATCCTCCATTGTTTCTCGATGTAAAATTTAGTTTTGTATACTTTTATGAAGGAGTTACATTGACAATCGAAATAAAATTAACTTACCACGAAGATAATTTCATTAATAATTATTTTTTTACAAATTGTTTGTTTTCCAAATATTTGTGTCCAAAATTCCAGATTGTTATTTGTTGACTAGGTGATTTTCATGCCGCGAAAAAGGTTGCGCTATGTAGCGTCAAGTAGAAATACTTTTATTTCGCGGTTTTTTCTGACAGATTTGGAACGTATGAAATTTCGTTAAAAAACTAGAGCCACCTAGTAAAGCATAGCTGAACTTTTTTGATGATCATGTGAATATTTTAACCTTATGTTTCAACTGGTTTTTACTACTAGCTACTAGGTGACTAATGCCATCGCCTGTTTGGCTATGATTGGCCATAACCCACCGCTTACCCCTCCCGCACCCCGCGCGTAAGCTTCACTTGAGTCCCTAGAGAAAACTGGATAGGGCAGCTCCTCTATATATTTCCTCCGTGGGTATATCATACATCTGAAGTATTTTCCGTTCATCGTAAGATGTCCCCTGCCGTTATGTTGGCACTATTGCTTGTCAAGCTGTTTGCGTTATCTGGGATAGTGAATTAATCCTTTTTATTAATTACTTGCCAAAAGGGCAAACGATAACTGGATCCTATTATGCAAACTTAATCCCGAAATTACGTGAAGCGATTAAAGAAAAACGTCGTGGGAAATTGTCATTGGGCGTGTTGTTTCTCCAGGATAACGCTCCACCTCATCGTTCGGAAGTTGCGCTCACCGCAATCCGCAGTGCTGGCTCCGAAGTCCTTGATCACGCACCATATTCTCCTGACTTAGCCCCGAGTGATTTTCACTTATTTCCAAAATTAAAGGAGCATATTCGTGGAACTAAATTTGACGATGATGACGCGGTTATGACTGCCGAAGAGGAGTTTTTTAATAGTTGAGAAAATGATTTTTTTGCGGAAGGAATAAGAAATTTGGAGTATCGGTATTCTAAGTGTATTTGATTAGAAAAAGATTACGTAGAAAAATAAAATATTCTTGTTTAATTTTTTTTTTTTTGTATTCATTATAAGAATTTTTTGATTCGCCCTCGTATAATATAAATTGTGTCGTCATTCAAAACCTTCCTAGTCTTATAGTTGTTTATTATTTATAAATCAGAAAATTAAACATATATTTATTCATGGTAGGTATAAACAAAGTTAGATTACGGGGTTAAAATGGACACATATTATTGGTAACACTGCTGCCACAATGCTGCCAATATCAGCAGGCAGGGGACATCTTATAGTGAACGGTCTGTACCTATTTCATCGAAAGTCATCTGTCAAAAGTTTATATTTGCTACAACGTTGGTAGTACCGCAAGGTTTGAAATCTATGAGCCACTTTCATAGCTGAATTGTTCAATCTACGTATCGATCACAGAGGGGAGGTGTGAAATTGAACGAAGCATTACGGTTCCAGAAATCAGGAAATTTAAAAACCGCTGCATAGACTACAGTTACTAGTTGCGATAATTGGAAACTACCCTATTCATCGAAACTGGAAACTGTTGACGATCACCGCAACTCGAAACTCGAGTCGCTATGAGTGCGCAGGCCCATTGTAATACAAGTAAACACCTGATTGCCAGTTTCTGCAATAGTTGCTTCTTGTTTAAAGAGTCTTAGTTACTTGTTACGTAGCTATAACGAACTTACGAAGTTGATAACTATGAAAATTAAACCTGGATTACGTTTGGTTAGTCAGGAACTTGATCCAGGTATCTCTCTACTTAACATAATACCCTTGGCAAAGATGTGAGCAAGGCAAAACTCTTATGCATTTTTTAAGCTATTGTATAGCTTTTATCGCGGGCCTTGAGCGTGGGGACCGAATCCAGAAATTCCGTAACGAAAAAACCTAACACCCTCCACTCCGACTTGCACAGCGGTGATAATTTGATTTCATAACTTTACATGTGGGCTTCAATAAACAATCAGCGCCATCTACTAGGAACTTGTGGACCTTCATATTAGATCAAACATTACTGCATTAATAAAATAAATAATTATAATCGCATAAGTTGATAAAAATGCTATGCAATAGCTTTACCGCGGCAGTCTCCGAGTGCCACACGTCTTTTTTTTATCATACAAGCAGATTTAGTGAATGTTTATGATACAGGCAACATAAGCCTTTATTCTAAGATGGCGGCACTTCTGTTAAGGAAGGAACCAGCTCTTCACCGCACATCACTGCTGGATATTTGATGAATTTATATGAAGAGTGATCACTAGCCGGGGCAACCCTGAAAACCAAAATGCGGTAAGCTTCACTCAGAGTCCTACTATATTACCAGTCTTTCAGACTTTGTGACGTTTTTAAATTATTGACAGTAGAGAAAAACACAACCGTTTTAAAAATATGTACACAGTACACCTCATAGGTCAGCAAAACAAAAATAAGTCCTTAGAAACATTACTCTTACAAGTAAGGTGCATATTTATGAAAGACTTTGATACTTTATATTTTACTATTTATATTGCTCAAAACACATGTTATTTATAATAATTTTTTTTTTTTTTTAAATAAGATAAAGTTATCAACAAGAAATCTAAATTTAAACAAAATTATGACGAAAGATTTTCTTTGCAAGACGTCCTTCTTAAATTTTGCAAAACGAAAAAATCTTTCACAAAAATCAACATTAAATAAAATCCAATTTGGTAAAAATTAAAATCCTGTACCAGGTTTTTAATTCATCATGCTCTTCTTTAGGATATTTTGCTTCCGAGGAAAGCTCAATCAGCGTGTTCATTTAGCCTTATTATAGGGTTCAGAAAAATAAATTTTCCAGCTGAAAAACTTTTAGAAGATACAAGATAAGGAACATTGAACTTGTAGAAAAGTACAAAAGTCCAGTACACAAGACCACGACTTCGCTAAAAGTCAAAACAAGTCACCTCATCCTCTACAGCTCGTACCTCAGTGCCAGCCCATTCTGCCCACCTCGAAGGAGGTCACAGTATCGAGAACTTATGCGTTCAACAAGATGTAATCCGCGGCATCCCTTCAGATATTATCACCAATTTGTTTATCAAGGACTTGAAGTCGATTTTTGTTCTTTGCTCTTTGAGTGATCGGCTGCGGCGTGAGAGGTCCGGATTCAAGTCCCAGCCGGACCAGTTAATAAAACTAACTTTTGAAATAGGATTGGTTGCGCTGAGTATACAGACTTATAAAAAAGTTTACATGAGGGCCACATATTTGGCTTTTGTGTGAATTTGAAATTTATTTAAATATGTATTTTTATTTCTTTTCCACGCTGGACTGGGAGCGAAAAAAAAACATAGAATGTGCCAGCTCCTTCTCTTCCCGGATATAGTGTAAAAATCAGTTAAGGGACAGAGGTTTTATTGGCGTTTTTGTCTTTTTTTTTTTTTATAAAATATGGATGGGACGTTTGTCTTCCATGACACCTGATGTTAAGTATACATGAAGACTAAGGTGGTACACGTCCATCCACGAGAAACCTATTCACTCGACGCTTAAAAGTACTAGGACTATACTGGTCAGGGAAAATAGACGCAGGCAGTTCATTCCAAACCTTGGCGACCCGTATCAAAAAGGAACTGTCAAAGCCCTTAGTTCGACTTTTCGGAATATCTACCACATACGGATGGAAGTGCTGTCTGCGTCTAGTAGTCCGATGGTAAAAGGGTGAGGGTTCAATTTGCTCAAACAGAGCACTCGCGCACTCACCAAAATGTATCCTGTAGTACACGGTTAAACAAGCAACCTTACGACTTGTCACTGAAATACCCCCTCTCCATCATAATAATACTTCCATTTTTGTCAAACGTGACATCAGATGTTTTCATAGCCTCTGGTGTTCTGCCTACCTCATATGTATGTATGTATGTTTTATGTCAAGTTCCATGAATATTTTGATTTCCAAAGTTACAAAATTTTTATTTGAATGCTTTCAATGGAATTATCATGTATGTTGATCATACTTGGAGCTGGCTATTTTTAAACAGTAGATATTAAAAATTCATGATTCGATTTGACGAAAGCAATTTTGATATGAATATCTTATATGTCGATTGTCTAATTATCACTGGATGTGCTACTTTTTATACACGGTGACTAGGGGGTTATTTTCGAAATTCAAGGACGTGCTAGTTTGAGATCATACATGAAGAGAGAAAATATATATTTAAAAAAAATTACTTAGTAAACTTAACCGAAAGTTAAGGAATTGATTACGCAACGCACGGTCACGCTATCGTTGGCAACGATCCGCGCGACAAGTCACGTGCCGCGATTGACTCAGGCCTAAGTAAAGTACATATTAACAAAGTAGTTGTTTATAGGTGGTTTTGATAGTGTGAGTATGGCAACACACACCTATATAGTCTGTGGCTGAACACAAGAAACTTTACTTTAACTACACTGTATTACTTAAGCATGTTAATAAAAGAATGTTTAATAATTAATTGTTTTAATGGAAGAACTAACAAACATGGTGTCAGGTGTGAGGTCAGGCGGATTCAACCCACCGCCACTTCAAAAAATGAAGTTCGAAGGTAATCTCTACGCCAACTTTAAAGAATATGAGCAACGCCTTGAAATTTATATGGCGGCGACTGGACTGGATGAGGTGAAGGAGAAACGCAAAATAAGCATTTTACTAAATTTTATTGGGGATCAAGGGATCCGTATATATAATTCATTTAATTGCACTAGAGATGAGACTTTGAAACAAGTCATTAAAAAATTTAGAAATTACTTTGCACCCCGAAAGAGCCTCACAATCCAACGCAACGAATTTTTCACAGTCACTCAAAATGACACAAGACTTGAAGATTACTTTCAAAAAGTTATAAACCTTGCAAATACATGTGAGTTCGGTGATCTTAGAGAAAGTTTGATAACATCGAAGCTTATCGCTGGCCTTGACGGAAAATACAACAACTTAAAATCCAAACTCATGGCGGAGGATGACTCCAAATTGACCCTTGAATACGTCATGAAATACCTGCTCAGTGCAGAAGTGTCCAACAGGTATGTGTTAGATAAGGAACCGTCGACAAGCAGCCACTCACAAGACGAAATACTATTTGTTAACAGAAAACAAGTTGGTACAAGACAATTAATTAGAAACTGTAGAAACTGTGGGTCTACTCATGCTATTAATCAGTGCCCTGCCTATAGAAAAATATGTAATAAATGCCAGAAACAGAATCATTTTGCCAAAGTTTGTCGAGGTCATAATAGCATCAACACCAGAAATAAACAAGTAAATTTAATTGAAGAAAATGAGGAAGAGTTTTTTATTGGTTATGTTGGTGTGGGCAATGAAATAACACAAGAATTTAGTGTAAATAACAAGAAACTTCCCATAAAAATGGACACAGGTGCAGCATGCAATGTAATTGGAAGTGAGGTATGTAGACAACTCAACATAAACAGTGCAAATTTTTTACCATGTGATAAGAAAATAATACAACTACATGGTAAAAGTGTCCCAGTTAAAGATACTTGTTGGTTAGAAATTGTACATCCTAACAAGAAAAAGTATAATGTTAAATTCATAATAGTAGAGGGAAACATTCCCACCATTCTTGGGTGTAAAACATGTTTAACTTATAATGTTGTCTCAGCAAATACAAATCTTGTTAATGTCCATAATATTACATGCCAAAATGATGAAACTACAAAACTAATACCAAAAACTTAAAAACTGATTACAGTCAGCTGTTTGATGGTGGCCTTGGTTGCATTCCAGGATCAGTGAACATCCAGTTGAGCACAGATGCAGTCCCAAATGTACAAGTGGCTAGGCGTGTTCCATTTTCATTGCTGCCAGAGTTACGCCAGGAACTTGATAGAATGGAAGAGCTTAGTGTCATTGAAAAAGTAAGCAAACCTACAAAATGGGTAAACAATTTAATTCTTGTTCGAAAACCAAATAATAAATTGAGAATTTGCATTGATCCGAGAGCATTAAATAAATACATCATACAACCTAAATATCAGTTACCCACCTTAGATGAAATTAAAAGTAAGATGCAAAATGCCAAAGTATTTGCATTATTAGATGCATCAAATGGATTTTGGATGCTTAATTTAAATGAAGAAAGTTCAGATCTTTGCACTTTTATCACTCCATTTGGCAGATACAGATTTAAAAGGTTACCTTTTGGCATAAGCTCTGTCCCAGAAGAATTCAGTAGAATAATTACTCAAATGTTTGAAAATGTAGAAGGTGTGATCCCATATATTGACGATTTGTGTATTTATGCTCAGTCAGTTACAGAATTAAATGATAGATTGAAACAAGTATTAGATATTGCATTAAAAAATGGTATTAAATTTAATGAATCCAAATGTAAATTTTTTGTAACAGAACTATTATTTCTGGGTCATACATTTACTGCAAATGGTGTGTCTCCTGATCCTGGTAAAGTGCAGGCAGTAATGAACATGGAACATCCAAAAAATAAAAAAGATCTGGAAAGATTCTTAGGAATGTGTAACTATCTCTCCCGTTTTATCCCTAATTACTCAAAAATTATAGAGCCGCTTCGTGTACTGATGAAAAAAGATGCGGTGTTCGTCTGGGATAGCAACCAAGATAAATGTATTGAAATATTAAAAAAGGCTTTGTGTAGTAGTCCGTGCTTAGCATTCTTTAATACCAAAGAAAATATTGTATTGTCAGTGGATAGTTCATCAACAGCCATGGGGGCAGTGGTATTACAAAATGGTAAGCCAATTGCATTTGGGTCTCGATCACTTAGCAGAGTAGTTTCAATGATTGTGACAGTGTACCAGATGTTCTCCCTGCTGTTGATAATAATAAGGTTCCTCTTGTTGAGGCAGGTTATAATAATTGTAACACAAATGAAGCAAAAAGTGTTGATGTACACTTCTGTACAGCCTCAGCCAGAGAGCAGTTCACATCCTAGTGACATAATTAAGGTAACACGGAGTGGACGTTGCATTAGAAAGCCTGTTAGATTTAAGGATTACAATGATAGTTCAGATTTAGAACAATAGGTTAAGTATTAGAGTTTGAGTTGTAATACAAATAAACAAAAGCTTGTAAAGGGGGGATGTTTATAGGTGGTTTTGATAGTGTAAGTATGGCAACACACACCTATATAGTCTGTGGCTGAACACAAGAAACTTTACTTTAACTACACTGTATTACTTAAGGATGTTAATAAAAGAATGTTTAATAATTAATTGTTTTAATGGAAGAACTAACAAACAGTAGTATTTATTTATAGAGAAATCTAGTGAAAAATTTAGTACCTACTTTTTTTACATAATTATGATCAGAATCGAGTACAGAGTGCTCTCCTTCAGTATCTAAAATTTGTCACCAGTCACCCTGTATATTCTATTGAATAAAGAAAATCTGTGCATTTTGAATGAGTAACTAAACCTACGTGTGACCTACATCTATCATCTACCTCATTTATTTATAAACAAGGTGGTCGCTATCCTGGCGGACTCCTATCACCAAGCAGGATTATTCACATTTTCTTCAAGACATAATAAAACAAATCCGCTGTTGCCGCTCACGAATTATTTATCAGACTGTAAGCAAAGCTTTTATATCTATTACAAATGACAATAACTGCGTTGTGAACAAAGCGATCGCTTAAACGAGTAGGTTGTAGTTAATTTAAACTTATTGTTTCATAAGCTGGTTAAATTAGTTTATCGTTCAGTGTATGTGTTACTGAGTGTGGTTGGATTTCTACAAACTAAACCGAGTTTATTACTCTTTGCCATATTGTTATTTTGATAAATGAAAATAAAATTAACTTACTTTTTACACAGCGCTATGTCGCCTTAAACTATTTCTGCCTATTGTGAGAGAATCAGAGTGGTTTCAGTAAATAAACGGGCAGAGTAGTCTCAAAATAAGTTTAATATTTTACGAAATCGCTCTAATGGTGGCGTAGTCTCCATTTTATACCCAACAACAACATCTTGTTTTCGAAGTATCTTTCCTGTAGTCAATTAACTATCTATTTTCATAAACTAAAAGTCAAATCAAGTCCACTAACCGATCACAATATTCAATAGTAAGTATTTAAGGAAGCATTCATTCGTAACAATATCCTATTATAACATTATCACTAGTCAATAGATGGACTTATTATTTAATATACACATGATAAACAGGGGTATCTAACACTATCAAGTATAAAAATGTTGAAATCTTCGCAAAATACAAAACAAGAAATCATACGAGAAATAAGTCAAACAAATAATTATCAGTGACTTTCAGAAGAGATATTTCTCATAATATTATTCTGCTCATTACAAAGGCGCTGTTGACATTCTACAACAATGGACCAAAAATACAATTATACCATTTCAGCTTTAATAAATAAAGGTTATTTTAATTAGGACCTTGAATCCTTTAAACTCTGTTTCCTTATTATTCATGACACCCTTTTTTGGCCCTTTTAGGGACTGTGAGTCCCAAAAACAATAACATTTTCAACCAATCACCCTTGTACGAGTAACGCAAGCATTTGTTAATCATAATATAAGTACGAACTCCAACCTAAAGTTATCTTTTTGCGACCACTTGAACTAAAATTATTTCTTTACTAAAATATAATACTTTTCACAATTGCAAACAGTAATATTTGACTTTATATTTCTTAGTGATGCATTGGAATACTTCTTAGTGATCGACGACCGGCTGGTGTAGCGGTAACATACATTGTCTTCTATGCCACAGGTCCTGATATCGGTGTGATGAACACAGATATTAGTCATCAATTCATGGATTTTTATATGTTTATTTAAGTTTATTTTCATAAAAAATATGTATTTAGTTAATATGTATGTTTATATATTTCTTAAGTATATCAGTTATCTAGTAGCCATAACACAAGTTCTTTAAGAAACATAATTCGGGCTAGATAATGTTGTGTGAGTGTCAGAAATATTTATTTATTTATTTTATTGGGCACAGCAACACTGCATAAACTAGGGTTTTTTTATAAATTAAGGATGGGACGTTTGTCTTCCATGACACCTGATGGTAAGTGAACATGAAGACTAAGGTGAGTAGCTTATTGATATTAATTATAAGATATGTTAAACAGGTTCAATGACCACCTCCATGTCGATTGTAACTGTCAACACGACGTTCATCGCGCGCTAAAGATGATATTTGGTGACTTATGGTCGTATTACAGAACAGTACTCATGTATTGATACTAGTTTTGAAACTAGTATCAACGACTTTCTTTATTACAAAACGTTGCCTAATACTAGATTCAATGACCAGATATCACTTGAGTACTAAATGATTTGAACTGTGTTCACGCTTATTATAGAACTTTACTTATGCATATGCCAATGATTGAAACTAGTTTCACAACTGTATTCACTTGAGTGTGCTGTCTACCATACTTGAGCGTACTTCAAAATAAGTTTTTGATGTTGTGAACTGTGGCTTAGAGAAAAACTAGATAGGTACGCGATTCGTGCCTTCTTTAATAGTGATCTGTATTAACTACAATAGATCCTTTCAGTGATATTGACCATTACGATAATATTTTTATAACAACTTTGAACTTTTTAAAACAAGTTTGAACTTGCTTTTCGTAAATAAAAACTATTCTGGACTTTATAATTTTAAGTGACTTTACTTAGTAGTTGGCAACATTACATTTAGCTTTTACGTTTCGTATTATTTTTGAGTGATAAATATAAATATATTTTCATAGTAAAAAGAAGCGACAGTTATAATTTAACCGTACTTAAGAGTTTAAAAAGTGAATTTAAGAAAATAAGTGACTCAACTATGTTGAGAACATTTCCTTGAATAAGTATAAACCGGAATGTAACTACTATTCTATCGAATTAATCAAGATTAAATGTGATGTGGTGAAGTGTTTTTCTATACATATAAAATAACCAATTGAAATCAGTGCAAAATCAATAAGTGCAAAGTGAATTTCTTTGTCCCTGAGAACAAAGGATTATCAAACCATCCTACGACCACAAAATCACTAAGGAAAGCGACATCTATTATTTTTTTACTCAAACTAAGTAAACAACTGCTCAAGAAATAACAGATCATTTCAAAATTGGTAAAAGATCAATAACTTTTTCAACAAAAATATAGATGGCCTTATCATCCCTACATCGGACACACCAACTACATTGACTACTTTATATTAACATATCTATGAGGGTTCAAATCCTGTACTGCGACTTCTTATTTTTATATTTTTGTTAATTTTTAATTTGATTTAAGTTTTTACTATTAATATTATTTTATATTGTAGTTTTGACATGACAAATCCTTACTGACTTTCATATTTAAATTACATTTGGAAATTTTTATTAATTTAAATTTCATAGCCGTTTCGAGTTTCTTGGATCTTATTTCTCATTAATAATATTCTTAATTTAAATTCATAAATCAAATGCAGTGATAAATATGCAATAATATTTTTAATTTTATTACTTATTTAATGTTTCTTAATTCTTAATTATTTTAATTTCTACAAAAAAAAATATATCCCATTAGCCTTAATTTTTGTTAATTGTATTCTCTATTTTAATTATTATTTTTTTATGCTTCAAAGTGTGGTATAGACAAAACTATAATTTATTGATTTAGACTAAATAAAATAAAGTGAAATTGTAAAGTACAATAAGTAAGTGAATAAATAGACATAATGGAAAACGTAACTGAACGTGCAAAGCGTAAAAACGTAATACGGCAGTCATTATCTCTAACTGACCTTTCCAAAGAGTCATTGTTTGAATCAACAATGTTAAGTCTCCCAAATAGCTCTCTAAATGAGTCCTTAAATTACACAGACTTATGTTCTCAAATAAAAAATCTTACCAAACAGTTAGAAAAAGTATCTACAGACCTACAAAGTGCTAATTTAGAAATAGAAAATTTGAATAGTGAAAATAGTCGTTTAAAAAGTGAAGTTCAAAAAAGCTACTTAGTTATAGAAAACTACAAAAAGGTCTGTCAAAATAATCTAACTCCTTCATCAGGGAAAAAAAAAAAAAATGCAGGGAAACCTCCCAGTTTCCACATTAATGACACCCTGTAAATCCCCAATAACTGTTAAAAAGGCTAATAAAAACTATGAACATCTAAATAAAAATCCTTTTGATAATATTGTAATAAATAATGTAACCCCTAAGAGAAAGCTGTGTATCCTAAGTAACAGACACTACTCTGGGAGTCTCAGAAGTATTGAAGATGCATTTTCATATGAATTTAATTGCCGCTACCAATTATCTAACACTAATATTAAGAAATTATTTACTAATCTAAAGCATAAATTATTTAATTTCACCATTAATGATTACTGTATAATTATAATCGGAGAAACAGATTTTCACAATAATACCAATGTAGTTGAGTTATTAAACATTATAAAAAATGCAATAAAAGAAATCAACTTTACAAATTTAATAATATGTACACCCACTTATATACTGGGAGCACCGATATACAATTATAAAATTGAATTGTTTAATAATGTTTTATATACAGAGCTACAAAATAAAAGAAATATATACTTATTTGACTCAAATGCAACCTTATCTTATACAATGTTCTCTTATTTAACTGGTAGAATTAATAATACTGGGTTTTATCATTTATACCAAGACATAATGAAAAATATTTTAATTGACATTAAAACATATCCAATTTTAACTTCAAATATTGACTGTAATGAAGCCATTGAACGTAGTGTTGATTGTGAGTTACCTAATCATTTATGTCGAAAATAAATATTTATATATAGTGCATCAAAATATTAATGGACTTATAAAAAAGAGTGATTCCTTGATGGTGGATTTAGAAACCTTAAAAATAGAGAATAATTCAGTAGATATTTTATGCATTACAGAGCATAATATGATTGAAAAAGATATAATTAGACTTAATGTTACAAATTACGAAATAGCCTCTTATTATTGTAGGAAAGACCGACATGGAGGGTCTTGTATACTAGTCCAGAAAGGTTATGAATACAAAAATCTTTTAAAGTTATCCAAACAATCAATCTTTGATGTAATGGAATGTTCGGCAATAGAATTAATTCAATATAAAATAATAGTAATATGCATATACAGACCACCACGTACAAAAATTGAAACAATTAATTTATTTTTAAATGCAATTGACAAATTACTTAGTACTTTAACTGACATCAATAACTATAAAATAATTATAAGTGGTGACTTTAATATAGACATTTTGAAAAATAACAGACCCACAAGAGATTTTATACAGACATTATCAAATCATAATATGAAATTACAATTTAAAGAACCAACTAGGCTATGCAGTAAAACATGCCTAGATAATATGATACACAATATAAGAGGGGCTCACGGTGAGGTAATTGAATTAGCACTCTCAGACCATACAGCCCAAACACTTCAAGTACCTGTTAAAAAAATATGCAAATTAAAATACTGGTACAATTACAAACGTGACTTTTCCTTTGAAAATATAAAAAAATTCATCAATTGTCTAAGCTCTATAAGTTTTAATGAAATTTACGAAACTGACGACCCAAATATTGCTTTCAACATATTTCATGATACGTTTACGTTGTTTTATAACCTCTGCTTTCCAAAAATTAGAGTAAAGTGTTATACAACAAAAAAGTCTAAATGGATATCGAAAGGAATTAAAATTTGTAGTAAAAAAAGACGTGATCTTCTATGGAAATGCCGTATGTTTCCTACGTTGATTAATAAATCTTTATTCAAAGATTATTCCAAGCGATACAAAAAAATCATTAATCTTACACAAAAAGCTCAGAACGAATATTATATAAACCAATCAAAAAATAAGTCTCAAGCAATTTGGAAAACCATAAATAAATACAAAAACAACTTGCCTAAAGAAAATATTACTAGTATATTATGTAATGACATAACTTTAAATGACCCAACTGACATAGCAAACGCATTCAATGATTTTTTCATTGATTCATCTAAATCCAATAATAGTACACACAAAAATAAATTTAAATACACTAGGCAATGGCAACCAAATTCAATATTTTTAACTCCAACTACGGCATCAGATATTATCACTATTATTAATGCACTAAAAAACACAAACAGTGTTGGTTATGATGAGATATCGACAGAAATAATAAAAATTGTTGCAAGTATAATCGCGCCTACTATAAGTTACATCGTAAATTTATGTATAGAAAAAGGAATATATCCGGATAAATTAAAGTTGACCATAACTGTACCTATATATAAAAAGGATAACAAGATGCATCTTAAAAACTATCGTCCTATTGCTTTAATCTCGATATTCTCAAAAATCTTTGAATACGTTATACACAAGAAGATATACAATTATTGTGAGACTAATAATTTATTTTCTGAAAATCAATACGGATTTCGAAAAAATAACTCAGTAAACGAGGCAATTTATAATTTTATGGAGAAGGTTATAACCAACGTAGAGAAAAGAAATCCAACAATAGCATTGTTCATGGATATGTCTAAGGCTTTTGATAAAGTCAATCATAATATCTTGTTAGACAAACTCGAATTATATGGTATAAGAGGCAATGCTCTTAAATTAATTGAGTCTTATTTAACAAATAGAAGACAAATCACCCATCTAAACAAAATCAACATAGACACTTACATAAACACCACATATAACTCAAGAGAAAGAATTATATCTACTGGTATCCCACAAGGAAGCATACTGGGACCCTTATTGTTTATACTATACATAAACGACTTACCTAATGTGACTAGACACCAAACTACATTATTTGACTCAAAAAATATAGAACATGACATAAATAATAATCTATTATCTACTAGCTGTGACCCGCGACTTCGTCCGCGTGGATACCGTTTATTAGAGTTGGATAAATACTATTATTATATCCTCCTTGAATTTAAAACTTACCTAATTCTAAATTTCGTCAAAATCGACTCAGTAGTTTAGCTGTGAAAGCGTTACTGATAGATAAAAAGACAGAATTACTTCAAAAACTGTTGCAACAAAGCAGTGATCCGCAGTTTCACCTAGGTTTTGTGAAAAAGTATAGGTAGGTAGGTTGTAACGTGCTGGGTTTTGTATGGAATAAAACCACCAAGATTACATTAAAAGTAGGTTATATTAAGCCCGTCTAAATCTCACTCCGTGGACGTGCACTCCCCTGTAATGTCAACGGTGGTCCGGCGCTCCAGCCAGTAGCGGCGTCTGAGGTAGTAGCGGCGACGCGGTGGTAGTGGCGGCGCGGCGGTAGCGTTGTACGGCAGCGCTTCAGCCAACTTGCTTTGTCAAAGTGCTGCGTTGCGTCGTAGTAGGGACGCTCGGTTATATATTACCGTGACGGTGAACCCTGGAATCAACGTCCGGTAGGTTAAGGATCAACAGTATTAGCGATCTGTACGGCAACCACTCCTTGTGAAAGAGGAAGGGTGCAATAAGTTAGTGCGGTGACCGTTAAAGAGATCAGATCGGAGTTTACAAGCAAACTAATATAAAACATTAATACAAAACAGATTATTATAAGTGAATACTACGTATCTAAAACTATATCAAAACCTACAAGTTTAATTATTAAGCCAAGCATAGATCCTTGCGCTTTATATTCTAATTTGCTAAACACATTTAATAAAAAAGCTACCCTGCCACTGATATATAAATAATCGATTTGTTCTTCACTTACCTAAAGCGGGGTCTTTGTAAAAATTAGGGAATAGCGATCTCTACGCTAGGTTATCCTTTAGGAAATGTAACCGCGTATAAAAATGGATCTCACGACGTGATTCAGGACACAGAGCGCCGTGTGTTCAACTTGGCACCAGCCAACGGTATGAGGTCGGCGGCCGAGGGGAGCTCGCGCGGCCGCGACCCGAGTGCGCTCGAGTACAAAGTGCAAGATTTGTCCGTTAGCAACCGCGTAGGAATCGCGCAGAGGTAACAACGTTACAGTACCCCCTCCGGTACTAGCGGATTTTAGTCTCATCTCAATTAAGTAAAATTCGGTTAAGTGAAAACTAAGGTTTAAAATCTTTTACATGCCAAGAACCTAAGTTTTTGCCGTTCATATCTTGTAATACGTAAACTAAGGGTGACTTCTTTCCTATAATGGTGGTTTTAATAAATTTTGGTGCAAGTTTTTTGGAGAAATTACTGTTTTTATCACTAAGGAAATAAGTTCGTTTCCATACTGTATCACCCACTTCAAATTCGGTGAACTTACGGCGTAAATTGTAGTGTGATGTATTTTTTACGTAAGCTTGCCATAATTTTAACTGCACCTTATCGAACAGTTCGGAAAGGCAACCTAAATTCTCTGCATATGCATTTCGTGGTAGGAATAATATTTCACTGCCTAGTTCGTTATCCAAATAATGACTACCACAAGTAACAAGTTCTCGACCGAACACCAAGAATGCTGGCGTAAATCCCGTAGCTTCGTTGACAGAGCTGTTTATTGCAAATTGTATTTTTGGTAAAGCAAGATCCCATGATCTATGATCATCATTTACGTACATAGAAACACACGTAATGATCGTCCTATTATATCGTTCTACTAGATTTACCTGTGGGGTATATTTAGGTGTGTAGTAAACGTTAGGTATGTTATATTTTTTAAAAACAGCTTCGGTGACTTTACTAGTAAATTGAGTGCCATTGTCCATTAAGACCGTCCGGGGAATACCATGAGTTAAAAATACACACTCTTCAAGAATTTTGGTTATAATATCAGAAGTCGCTTTCCGTATAGGGTAAATCAAACAGAATTTTGAAAAACAGCAAGTTATTACTAATATGAAGTTGTTCTGTTTCCGTGTAGTCGGTAGGGGCCCCATGAGGTCAATAGAAATCATTTGGAACGGTCGTGAACATTGTTTGGGCCGGCCCATTTCTCCCAGGACTTGGTGATTAGGTGACTTATATGATAGACATTTACTGCATTTGCTTATAAATTTTACTACATCTCGGTACATTCCAGGCCAAAAATAATTTAGCGCTAGGCGGTGGTAGGTTTTAAAGATACCCATATGACCCGATGTAGGCACGGAATGATTATCGTGTATTATACCTTCCCGAGATTCGCAAGGTATAACCAGTTTCCATGAGAACTCTGATGTAAGGATAGATTTAGTTTTTGACAGCCTGTATAGTAAGTTATTTTTTATTATAAAATTTGGAAATTTTGCTGGGTTATTTTGACAGCCAGTAAAAAGGGTTTTATACCAGGAATCGTTAGTATCTGAAAAGGATATGCAAGTGGTCAAGGCGCAGACTGGTACGCTCCTAGATAAGGCATCTGGGATTATATTGTCAACCCCTCTACGGTGTTTAATGACACAATTAAAAGCTGACAGCCGCAAACCCCAACGAGCTAAACGGCCTGTAGGATTGTTTAGGGATAGAAACCATTTTAATGCAGAATGATCGGTATAAACTGTAAAAGGTTTTCCATTATCCAGATAGCATCGCCAGTGTTCCAAAGCAGTAATAACTGCGAGCGTTTCCCGCTCGGTTATACTATAATTCTTTTCAGGGCCAGTAAGTGACTTACTCATATAGGCAATGGGGTGTTCTTGGCCATCTATAACTTGAGAAAGCATAGCTCCAATCCCGTAATTGCTGGCATCAGTGTGAACCTCAAACGGTAAATTGTAATTAGGGCATGCAAGAACAGGGCTAGAGGTTATTAATTTTTTAAGGGACTCAAATGCATTGTTGGCCTCAGCTGACCAAACAAAGGTAGGGGCTCCCTTTTTATTTGAAGTCAATTTGTTCAGTGGGCCAGAAATTGTACTGAAATTTGGTATGAATCGACGGTACCAAGAAGCAGTCCCTAAAAATCTTTTAACGTCTTTTTTTGACGTTGGTGTAGGATATCTTAGTATTGCCTCAACCTTATCGGGGTCAGTACGAAGACCTTGCGAATCTACCACATAACCTAAGTATTTAAGGCTGTCTCTAAAGAAACGAGTCTTTTCAAAGTTTATTGTTAAGTTTGCTTGTTGTAATTTTTCCAATACGCGCTCCAAAAGGGTCACGTGACTGTCAAAACTATTGCTCACGCAGATAATATCATCGACAAAACAGAATACTCTTAGTTCAAATTCCGGTCCAAACAACTTATCTACCAAACGTTGTTGTGTAGCGGGTGCATTTGTGAGTCCAAATGCCATTGTTTTAAAACAAAATGTACCACGGCTAGGAACAAAGAAAGCAGTCTTGATTTTATCGCGCGCGCAAATTGGTATTTGCCAAAATGATTTAGATAAATCGATGCTACTCAGAAATTTAGCGTCTTTAAGGTTATCTAAGATCTCGGAAACATAGGGTAAGTTGTACGCATCTTTGACTGTTACCGAATTAAGTTTGCGACTATCGAGACAAAATCTAGGCTTGCCGTTCTTTTTATTCACTACAATAACAGGTGAGGACCAGGGGCTTTCGCATGGTTCAATAACGTCCAACTGTAACATCTCATCTACCTGTTCATTTATGATGCGAGTTTTTTCTGGAGACATTCGATAAAAACGCTGCCGTATGGGATCGCAATCGCCCGTGTCAATACTGTGGGCAATTAAAGTAGTTCTACCTAAGCCTCTTTTTTCAAAGGATATTTCTTGAAATCTATTGATGATACTATTAACAATTACGCGTTGTGACTCATCCAGCTTATCGTAAGGGGTAATATGCTCTGAGGATCTTTGAAAAAAAAAATTAGAATTATTACTTTTAGTTATGTTTACAGAGCCAATGTACTTGGGGCACAGTTTAAATAAGCGCCAGAAGTCGATTCCTAAAATAAGAGAAGAATTTATTTCTGGTATAACATGTGCTTTGATGGTTTGAGTTGTATTTTCAAATAATACAGGTAGGTACATGTAACCAATGCTTGAAAAATTTTGGCCCCCGGCTACCACAACTTGCACTTTATCTTGGGTCGATAGCTTAAGTCCTAAACTTAACAATTCTTTATGAGAATTATTACCTATAATAGATACAGCAGCTCCTGAATCAAGTAGCCCACAAACGTCAACACCTAGGATTTTTATATTTACGTAGGTCCTAGAATCATTTTTAGGTTTTGATTGCAGAATTGAAGTTACTTTATAAAAATTAAAGAAATTATTGACGAATGACAACCACTTATGCCAATCCTCACTAGAGGAGTAACTACAATTCTGCCTTGCTAGTTTTTTGCTTCGGTACTAGATGGATTTTGACAGTCAGGGCATTCATGAAATCTAAAACCTGGTCGACCACAACGGAAACAAACTATTGCGCGTTCGGCTGTGCAATTTCGCAAGTTATGTGTGTTCACTCTGCAACGTGGGCAAAATTTTTGCCTTGGATAAGTATTAACTGCATAAACTTCTTTAGGCCTATTTGTATTTGAATTTTGCGAGAAAGAAAATTTATTGTTGTAATTGTTAGATAAATAAGAATTTTTATTAGTTCCCTGTACGTATGCGAATTCCGGAGCTAGGGTCTCCGTGGTAATTTTCGGTGGCTCGTGAAATTGTGATATACGAGCATGAATATTTTCGTAATTTTTGCAAATATTCCTCAAGGCATCAATGCTATCAATATCTGGGCACGACGTTAGTACGCTAGCGTAACAGGGGCGTATATTGTGAAGAAGAATTTCTAGTTTTTGTTCAATAGATGGTTGCCTGTCTAATTGGGAAAACATCCCTATCATTTTAGATAGATATACGGTAATATTTTCCTTTTCGCCTTGTGTGCGTGCTCTAATTTCAGCTAAAAAACGATAGTCATAGTCAGAGTGACTAAAATCTGCCTTAAGTTTAGAACATACTTCGTTCCACGAAGTAACAGATCCTCGAATACTGCGAAACCAATGTAAAGCGTCCCCTACGAAGATTTCAGTCGCACATGATAAAATTTTGGAATCTGGAATATTTCGAGCCTCACATAGCTCGTTAACACGATTTATAAAAGAGCGCACGCAATTTTCACCACTGAATTTAATTTTTGCCAGGTCCGCTGTGATTCCACGATCACAAGTAACATTAATATTCAGAGGAGCATTGGTAATGGTTTCTGAGGTAGTAGGGGAATTTAGTCGGTCTACGCCTTTTTCTTTGACTGAATTATATAGGGCAGTATATGACTTATATTGTTCCAAATACACTTCAATTAAGTTTTGCATATCATCGGAAGAAGACAAACGGTTAAGGCGATGGTAGAGATGGTTTAATAAATTTTCCGTACGTAATAAATTATTTTTGTCTAAAGATAACTCGAGATTCGCTTTTATTTTTCCTAACACATTATTAATTCCTTTAAGATCCTCGTCGATATCAATATTGCTTTCTAAAATATCTTCCGATGGAAATAAGGGTCCTAACTTACAAATTTGCCTTCGTAACTCATCAACGGTTAGAGCGGGAGTAGTTCCCCTTATTGAGACCTCATATTCCAACTCAGTTTTTTGCAGGGATAAAAATTTTACTGGGTATGACATATTAGAGATTAGGCTAGGGTAAAAATAGGGTAAATGATGTTTTTACTATCCCAATAAATATTAAAAAAAAAAAAAAAAAAAAAAAAAAAACAAGAGAGCTGAACTGTAAGCAGCTATCTATGACGAAAAGTTCTTATTTTAGGTAAATGATGAACAAATCCGCAAAATAAAATGAAAAGCAAAAAAACAACTAAATACTCCGTCTGTTACAAAATTATCTACTAGACTAACGTTTTGGTTTAAAAAAAAAATAGTAGGATATAAAAAGTGCAAAAAGCGTGATATAATGCAACTTGTGTGTACGGTACTTGATATAAAATATTAAAGACTATTTTAAATTAATTTACCAAAAAATATATAAACACATCACTTTAAATATTTTATCATATAATTTTTTGTAGCTGACTGTACTTTTATAAAATTTTAAGTACGATAAAGATCAATATGCACTGCGAACACACAAGCTACTAGCAACCAAAAATAAAATAAAACGTTTTACAGAATAAAATAAAAAATAACAATCACACAACACACAACTCGCCCACGAAAGCGAAATTTAGACCATAAAATAACCACGTTGAGCGCCACTGTAACGTGCTGGGTTTTGTATGGAATAAAACCACCAAGATTACATTAAAAGTAGGTTATATTAAGCCCGTCTAAATCTCACTCCGTGGACGTGCACTCCCCTGTAATGTCAACGGTGGTCCGGCGCTCCAGCCAGTAGCGGCGTCTGAGGTAGTAGCGGCGACGCGGTGGTAGTGGCGGCGCGGCGGTAGCGTTGTACGGCAGCGCTTCAGCCAACTTGCTTTGTCAAAGTGCTGCGTTGCGTCGTAGTAGGGACGCTCGGTTATATATTACCGTGACGGTGAACCCTGGAATCAACGTCCGGTAGGTTAAGGATCAACAGTATTAGCGATCTGTACGGCAACCACTCCTTGTGAAAGAGGAAGGGTGCAATAAGTTAGTGCGGTGACCGTTAAAGAGATCAGATCGGAGTTTACAAGCAAACTAATATAAAACATTAATACAAAACAGATTATTATAAGTGAATACTACGTATCTAAAACTATATCAAAACCTACAAGTTTAATTATTAAGCCAAGCATAGATCCTTGCGCTTTATATTCTAATTTGCTAAACACATTTAATAAAAAAGCTACCCTGCCACTGATATATAAATAATCGATTTGTTCTTCACTTACCTAAAGCGGGGTCTTTGTAAAAATTAGGGAATAGCGATCTCTACGCTAGGTTATCCTTTAGGAAATGTAACCGCGTATAAAAATGGATCTCACGACGTGATTCAGGACACAGAGCGCCGCGTGTTCAACTTGGCACCAGCCAACGGTATGAGGTCGGCGGCCGAGGGGAGCTCGCGCGGCCGCGACCCGAGTGCGCTCGAGTACAAAGTGCAAGATTTGTCCGTTAGCAACCGCGTAGGAATCGCGCAGAGGTAACAACGTTACAAGGTATATTACATAGATGATGCCCGCGACTTCGTCTGTATTGAATTAGTATTTCGAGTAGGTTATTTTCTTCTCCAAGGTCCTAACTATCTTTAATAACAAAAATAAAAATGAAGAATCTTCGCCCATATAATATGTATAACTCCTAACCACAAACATAGGTAGGTAACTATCTATTAGGTACATTACAAAGGCACATAGCGTTGTACACAAATCGGGTGTCAAAGTGCCTTAAATTTTAATATTGTCTTAAGTTTTCGCGATAACTATTATGTATGACTATTAAATAAAACACTTTTACCTTCAATTTTACTTAATTCATGCAATATCTTCATTAATTATACTTAGCTTATTGTTATTCTAGGTAAAGCTAAGTAGTTTTTGCGTGAAAGAATAGCAAAAATCCATCCATCCAGCCATTATCAGTGTACATACAATACTTAATAATTCATTGCGCACTATGCGATCGTGTATTCTTAACAAAATTTGGCTTCGCAAGTCACGTTCGAGCACATGAGCGAAGACAGAATCCGTGCAACTGACAGGGTGTCGCCGTCGACGGATACGTCTGGGAGGACATCATCATCATCATCATCACATACAATACTACCTATAGTTATGTATGGCTGCTTTTCACTGCCAAACGGCTAAGCCAATATTAATGTAATTTGGTATACCTAGTAGTTAACACATACGTTACTTTTTATTCCGAAGAAATCTACGGTATCTGCATTCCAAGAGGCAGAAACGATCATGAAATAAACAAAACCTTGATTTCCATTTTATCTCTGTATGTACAGAAGGCAGTAAGGCATCAAGCGTTACAAATCTGTCAAAACTTTTTACTTGAATTCGAACTCTATGTCCTCGATAATAAGTTAAAATTGGTTGGGGAAATTTGACAGGTAATTTAACGCTTGTTCCTTCTGTACCTACCTATATCCGCCGCGAGCCGCGTCGAGCGCGGCAACCGTTACGCAAAAATAATCCCTATATCATTCAGTATTCACGCGCGATGGGTTATTAGCGTATTTCATGTATAAGTTTGGTGTTTCTATACCGATTTCTATGATTATTTTTTTATTGAATAGGTAATAATGTTATTTTTTTTTAATTAGAGATGAGTGAGAGTATTATAAACGTAAGAGTACACAAATATAATCAGAAAGCTCCGAACTGCTAAGCTATCGGGATTTACACGTGTTATTGTGAGTCAACCATAAAATATAGACAATTACTGTTGTGGGATATTTTTTATATAATTTTATGAAGAATATTTCTGTCATACATGATATCTATGTAGCTTTAACCATTAAGGCTGCACACGCGACGGAAGCTTAAAAAATGAAGTAACTTCTCCCGTTTTTCCAACATTTCCCTTCACTGCTCTGCTCTTATTGATTGTAGCGTGATAATAAGTATAACCTGCCCAGGAGTATGAAGAATAATTTTACCAAGTTTCGTTAAAATCCGTCGAGTAGTTTTTGTTTCTATAAGGAACATACAGACAGACAGACAGACAAAAATTTTACTGATTGCATTTTTGACATCAGTATCGATCACTAATCACCCCCTGATAGTTATTTTGAAAAAATATTTCATGTACAGAATTGACCTCTCTACAGATTTATTATAAGTATAGATAATAAGCTGGCTAGAATATCATGACATGAGTATTAATTTGACAAAAACAAATTTCATAAACTTTAAACAACGCAATAACACTAAACTTGACATAAATATAACACATTCGGACAAGTCAGTGAAAGAAGTAGAATACACAAAATTTTTAGGCCTAACAATTGACAACAGACTTACTTGGAAAAAACATATTATTAATTTAATAAACAGGGTTAATACATTTTCATATGCTCTACGTAAATTAAGAACGATTTCAAACATAAAAACAGTTTTGACAGCATATCATGGGTATGTCGCTTCTATATTCAGATATGGTATATTATTCTGGGGTAATACCACTGAAAAACAAAATATTTTTAAAGCCAAAAGCGGTGTATAAGATCCATGTTTGGTTTAAAACAAGAGGATTCAGCCAAGCCCTTCTTTATAAAATACAAAATCCACACATTACCGGCAATGTACATAAGTGCAATAGCAAACTTTGTAAGAGGCAACCCGCAATGTTTTGAATTTAATCCGATTGGTAGCCGTCTTGAAGGAACGCTTAAATTCACCCAGACCAGAAAAACTCTTTTACAAAGAGTAACTGTAAATGCAATGGCACCTACCATTAATAATAAAATTCCCGAATCGATAAGAATGATTAAGGATGACAAACAATTCAAGACGGTTTTAAATGGCTTCCTTGCTGAAAAAGCATTTTATGATTTGAAAGAATTTTTGAATGACAAACTTTATTAACAATACCAAATACTTGATAACATTATTAGAATATATTATTAATTTAAATAACTTTCAATAATTTTATATTGACCTTTACTGAACCCTTAGTTGATAATTATAGTTTTTAAGGTTTTAACATTTAAATTGTGATTTTATTTTATTTTATCTTATATGACTTATGAAAGAAATGTAAAATTGACTTAAAAATTATCTGTAGACATGTACAATAAAAAGTTGACATTTTAGTTGACATATTAAAATTCATATGCCAATATGGCGAGTCATAGCTGCGCCCATAATATTTGTAACATCTCTACTATGTAACTACCTATGATTATGAATAAATGATTTGAATTTGAATTTGAATTTAAGTCTCGTTCTGTAATACGAGCATTAGATTATTATTAGAAGAGTAGTCTGCAGAAAAGTGGATCACAAATTAGCAACACGCAGGCTTCTTTTCTTTTGCAAGACTCACTTCGCCGAAACAAAAAAAGAGCTCATTCAAATTCGATCTTTCCATATATTTTCTACGTCGCTTTAAACTTTGTTGGTAAAGTTAGATAAAGCTAGCTGGTGAGTTCTTAAATCCGAATAATTATGCGGAGAACACAATATAACACAAAGTGCCCAAGTAAATTAAAACAATAGAAAAATAACAACAAAAACCTGGGTTCTGTAAATTGAAAATATGTACTTACAAAGTGTTGGTCTTTGAGCTATAAGTGTAAGAAAAGTTATATTGTTAGCCATTAAATTATTTTAATATTTTTAACCTCAAATTGCTTAATTTAATTTTTGTCTAAAAACAAAAATGATAATCTAGCGGGATTCAACATTGCACGGATAAAACTGCGCAAAACAGCAAATAAGGTCAAATTTGCCAAGATTTAAGAATTTGACGTCTTCGTGGTGCAGTGGTATAGATCGTGAGGCCTCGGGTTCCATTCTCGGACGAAACAAAAAAAAGGGTTCCTTGTCTGGGTGTTCTCTATTTATGTATTTTTGTTCTAGGTTCCCCCCCTAATTCGGTAATTGGTATCCAATATCACAAGCTATGTTTACTTTGGGGTCATGTAGTTGGTATGATTGCCTGGGCATTTTATTTGTTATTAAGGATAATAATTGATGGGAAAAGGCTTAGCAAAATTTTATTTAGATATTCTTACGGGATCAAACGTCAGGCGCCTTGCTTCTAGTATACTTATGACTCGACGGTAATGCTCGGGAGGACGGGAGGACCGGGAAGGACCGGGATAGCGTTCGCGATTTGGATATTGCATGGAGTTTTTCTCCGCGTCCGATCAGGTAATGATGGAAGCTATACAACAGCCTTCTACTAGCATTCGCCGTATTTCTAGGCGCACGGGTATTGATACAAGTACGGTACATAGAATCTTGAAAAAAAACCGCATGCATCCGTATCATGTCCAATCTAGTCTTCTTTTATGACAAGATGATCCTGTTTTAAGAGAATGGGCGTCTTTAACATGCAGAACCTCCACAAATGAGCCGTTGAAAACCCCCTTGCAGTATTCCCTTACAGGTGTCAGCACCAGTTTGGAGTTAATTTATGGGCTGGGATGCTAAACAGACAAATCATCGGTCCATTTGAACTCCCACTACGACTGAATGGAGCTCATTATTTTTTTTTTAAGAGTAGATCTTGGTAATTTGTTAAAAGATATACCAGAAGAAGTTCGCAATTAGATGTGGCTACAGCATGATGGTGCACCTGCTCACTACTCACGGCAAGTAAGAAATCACTAAAACGAGTCGTACCCGAACCGGTGGATAGGATTCGGTGGTACACTTGCATGGCCACCACGCTCGCCGGATTTAAGTCCAATTGATTATTTTTTGTGGGTCTATATTAAAGAAGCTGTGTATGAAACAATTAATAACAATGAGAGAGCGTTACGTGAAAAATTTAACCATGTAGCTGAATTGGTGAAATATAACAGAGTTGCTCTTAGAAGACTGAAAATATATTTCTTAAATAAAAGCTGACTATGCGTACGAGCAAGAGGTAGACTTCGAGCATTTAATGTAATAAAATAAGGCGTTAAGTTTTGTTTTTAGACAAAAATTAAGTTAAACAATTTGAGGTAAAAAATATCAAAATAATTTAATGGCTAACATTATAACTTTTCTTACACTTATAGCTCAAAGACTTCAACACTTTGTAAGTACATATTTTCAATTTACAGAACCCAGGTTTTTGTTGTTATTTTTCTATTGTAACTATTTTTTATTTACTTGGGCACTTTGTGTTATATTGTGTTCTCCGCATAATTATTCTGATTTAAAAACTCACCAGCTAGCTTTATCTTACTTTATCAATAAAGTTTAAAGCGACGTAGAAAATATATGAAAAGATCGAATTTGAATCAAATGTTAATAGTATCGAGCTCTTTTTTTGTTTCGGCTAAGTGAGTCTTGCAAAAGTTTTAATATTATGTTTTTGTAAGTAGGTTGTGTAAATTCGTATTTCCTGGCTCTATTTTTATCAACAATTAAAGTAATTTGAGTTACAGCTGTTTTTCATTAGCAATTTGAGATTTTTATCAGTTATAAGTAAGCCCTTTTTCAGCTCATCTGTTGCTAAGAAAAGATTCCACTGGCGTAATAAAGAACTTGTTCTTCATAAGGCACTGGAAAATATGTGCTTCTTGTATTGGGAATATCCCTACCGCTCCTGATTGATCACTCTTTGTATAATAGTTGCCGAAAAATTATTCCTGTTCGGTGGTGATTAAAGAACAAGTTTCTCTTTGACTCCACGTGATATCATCATTGACCTCAACTTCACTTAGCATTAACGGCTTCTTAGATTGATGTATAATTAACTTTTTTGATGGCAAAATGAATTGCAGTGAGGTCGATTCCCAGCCATTCCAGTTGAGATTTATCCACATCTATATAAATACAACAAATAAATGTTGAAATATATCACAACAACAAATGTTTTTTCATATTTTTAGCACCTGGCGATGTAATAAAATATTTACGAATTTCGATATAAAGGGTGGACAAACTTTTATCGAACCTTCCATGCTTTGCTTGCCGATTGCAGAAAATATTTCAAAAGAGTATTTTCTGTTTCCGTTCCTTTCCAAGCTGTTTGTTAAACTAATGAGGGTTAGGCGGTACAAAGAAGGTTTTCGGAGCTTATTTTTTACTCTCAATGAGAGCGCAAAGAAAAAATACTGTGTGTGGCGCAATATTTTTCAGCCGGAGCAAGAGTAATTTTTTTTTATAAATATACTACTCTTAAAATATTATTAAAAATATCACTTCCTAGTATTTTCGGGTGAATATGCTTTTCTTGGATGGACTATACGGGATGTCGATGGAATCACCAGTCTTCATCATATATTCATGAATCATACAAGGTAACAGAAAGGTGACTCATTCAAGTTCAGACATCAAAAAATCAACGTAGAATATAGCGCTTTAGAAAACTTAAATTTTTTTTTAGGATAGGAAGTTTGATTTTAATGACACCTGATGGTAAGTTTAGTGATACTAAAGTCTAGGGTAGTATACATCCATCTACGAGAAACCGATTCACTTGACGCTCAAAAGAACCAGAACTAATCACTTAAATCAAGAAAAAATCAAAAATCAAGAGGGCGGTTCATTCCAAACCTCGACGATAAAAACAAACTCTCAAGAAAACCACATTGATCGCATGCTTTGAGTGCTATAGTATATTCTTACACTTAAACTATTAAAAAATAAAAAATAAATAAAAGATGCATTTACACTAACACAGTGATTCATAACCACAGTTAAGAACTCCCTAGAGCATTTAGCCAACTTACAAAAGAATAAAGGTAGTCTACAAAGTGAATATAGCTAAGTCATTTATAACTCTTCTTGCGCGATTTAATCGACGTACAGCGACATGTATCGAATAAAAGCAAATTAGAATTTTGTATATTATAATGTGAAAGTTTGGATGGATAAATGTATGTATGTCCGGATGTTTGTTCCTCTATCACGGCAAAATGGCTTAATGGATTTGGATGAAATTTATCATGGTGATAGTTTACAGTCTGGAATAGCAAATAGGCTACTTTTTATCTCGATATTCCCGCGGGACTTGAAATGGCGCGGGTAAATCCGCGTAAAACAGTAAGTAAGTAGTAATCCTATAATATGTATTATGGACACCCCACAGTAGAACTAGGGGGTATTCTGGTATACACCCAGACTCAAGCAAGTTTAGCAAGGTTCGTAATACAGGGTGCCTGGTCGGTCACTTTTGAAATTAAAGGACGTAATACTTTGAGATCATACATAAAGAGAAAAAATATAATTTTAAATAAATATTAACTATTTACTGAGTAAACTTAACCGAAAGTTAATGAATTGATAACGCAACGCATAGTTACACTAGCGATATCAGCGATCCGCGTGCCAGGTCACGTGCCGCGATTGGCTCAGTTGTATGTAAATGGTAACATAGTAGTTTTTATTTATGGGGAATTCTAGTGAAAAATTAACTACGTACTTTTATTACATAATTATGATCAGAATCGATCACAGAGTGCTCTCCTTCAGCATCTAAAATTTCTCACCAGTCACTCTGTATAAACTGGCGAGACCGGGATTCGACCCCAAGATCTCACACGCCGCAGCCGAACACTTGACAACTGCGCCACGGTCATGATGCTAATGTAACTGCTAAATAATTTAAAGTGATGTGTTAAACCGTTAATCTCTTCTCACTAAATGTAACTTGTTTAAAAATGGACGTTGTGCAAGCCAGCTGGGCTCAAGAAAATTAATTGATGACATGAACTAGCTGGACATCAAGATCGTTACTGTAATAGATCGTGAACAGACCCCTTGTCCTAACGATTGACAAGTATGCTATTATAAATTAAATGTTGTTACTGACATGACAATAGTAGTTCAAAGATAGACTAAGTTCTAGTTAAGTTTATCAATACTTTGGGCGGTGAACATATTCGAACAATTTCTTAGAAAGAAATTGAATTTATAGGATGAGTTTCCAAGACTTGATTTAACAAATACGAAACCCTAAATATTAAATTACATTTATTTATTTTGAAGAATGATATTTTTTATTGATATCAACAGTATAATTGACATAAAGTGGAGTTTCGATTGCGATCTGTATTTTCATTCAAGATTTTCTTTATATAAAACAATGTTGTCTATACTAATATTATAAAGAGGAAACCTTTGTATTTTTGTATGTTTGCATTGAAAAGGCTCAAAAACTACTGGACCAATTTCAAAATTTCTTTTACAATTACTTAAAGGAATTCTTCCGAATACGTATAGGCTACTTTTTATCCCGAAAATCCCGCGGGAATCGAAATTGCGCGGGTAAAACCGCGCGCAACAGCTAGTATTAAATAAACTTGTTAAATTTTCATGGCACCGATCTAAAAACCTAAGATTGATGATTGAGATATTTAAATCCACTGTAAGTCTGGTGCAGTAAAGGAAAAAATATGAAATTCTTAAAAAAATATAAAAAAACCTTAAAAAAGTATAAAAATAAAACTATTAAAAATATAAGAATTTAATTTCGAATCTTATGATTAAGAAAGAAGCTTTGCATTCATTTAAGTCAGATTAATGCTCGCTTCTGAAAAAATATCAAATTATTCGAGATTACCACCATTTTGCACATTTGTTACATAAATGCACAATAAACGCACATGAAATTCAAACGTTAACGGTTAATTCCAACTAATTGTACCCCAGAGATATATTTATCATCGCCTCTTTTACAAAGTTTAAAGAGATCGGTATCTTGAGTCTTCCTCACAATATATTTATGAAAACATTATGTACATTTATAAGAATAGTATTTTTATAACTATAAAAGATAATCATGGTAAAAATTATTCTGTAAGATCAAGGAACGACCATAAGTTAGCGTTTCTCAAGTTAAGGCTGGCTAAAAGCACCAAATCATTTAAAGGAATTTATAGGAAATTTATCAATATCAAAGTAAATTCAGTCCCTAACGTTTACTAAATTTAAAAGAACTATCAAAGAAACGTTTATGCGTTACATAAACATAAAGATTATTTAGATGATAAGAGCGTGGAATTGATGTCTCCAGAGGTTATTTTCAAATATTAAACGTAAATAAGCATGTAAGCAGCTTGGCTGTGACATGACATTGGCAAGCACGAATAGCTATCTTCTGTTTGTTTATTTATGTCATAGATGAGTTGTATTTCTGCCAAATTGTACCTATAATGAGCACTTTTGATAAAAGAGTGAAAACACGTAATTGTTTGTAATAGTTATAGCACAGATTAAGCCGAAAATAGGCAAACAGGGGAAATAATTCATGTTGTTTTGAAAATTGGCACACGTATACCTTGTGCACTCCAGATTTACATATTAAAAGTCCTCAAGGGTTGCTGTCAGTGTCAATAAAGAGCCTATTTTCAGGTTTTTGCTCATATCTCGAAAATCTGTACAAATGATGATGATGATGATGTCCTCCCAGACGTATCCGTCGATGGCGACACCCTGTCAGTTGCACGGATTCTGTCTTCGCTCATGTGCTCGAACGTGACTTGCGTACAAATAGCGTAATAGTTAACCTAAAAACAGTTTCGGGTTTCAAGCTCTAAAAATGAAGGACTTCAATGCAAAACGCCATTAGGTGGCGAATTTTGAAAAATTAATTCTGCTTCTCTTCCCGGGCTTACTATGAAAGTCAGTTACGGGACAGAGGCTTTATTGGCGTTTTTGTAGGCGATAGGCGATATCTCACCATCTTTATAATTCTTCCAAATGTGTCGAACGTGTATCGGATGGTTTCTGCCTACTTCAAAAGCTTTTGGTGTTCTGCCTACCCCCTACCTAAGGGATTCAATAGTGAAGTTATACAGGGTTGATTTGTAGTCACCGGCCAAATTTTTTTTACACAATAAGTGTTCTTGAAAGTGTGAGGTAAAATAATAATGAACTTGCTGTACAAAGAAAATAATATAATTTGCGTATTTTACAATTAGTTTTTACAGAGCGAACATGACATGACAGATAAAACAAAAAAAGATAGAAAATTGAATCGCGGTCTTCCGGTGCCGCGGTGTAGATGTATTCAGCCAGTCTTCGATAAGGCGCTATGGACACTTCAACAATAAGTATAACTTATAAAAACGATTTTTGCAAAAAAAAAAATATTTTTTTACAAGGAAATTAATTTATCCGCCAAAATATTAACCAAAGCATGGTCACTCTAAAATACCATTAAAAGATGACTACACGCTACTACACACATTTTGTAGTACTACGTCGTAGTATTATCAAGGAAATGCCGCTTCGTAGTAGCTATGTTCATCACGAGCGATTATTTTTTTTAAAGTTTGTGGTTCCATATTTCTTCTTTTTTTGTACTGAGCGACGCTAAAATAAATATGCAGGTACGTTTATATCGTATCAAAGAAACTAACATTTAAATTTGGCTGGTGACGAAAAATCAACCCTGTATATGTATGTACTTTACGTAATTATTTGTCGAAAAAATGAAACGCGGGTTGCCCGTCTGAGTTGTGTTGTGACAAGCGGGAAAAGGGCGGGGCGCGCGCGAGCGCAGGTGAAACCAAAGCGGGGAAAGTCCCTAGGTGCCTGTCAACTAAAATGTATACCAGATTGATCATAAGCACAAACTAGTTCAGGTTTTAGACCGAAAACCTAGATTGTCTCGGGTTTACTTATGATAAAATTGAGCTTGAAATTTGTCATCGGTTTCTGATTAACAACCTAGATTTTTGAACAAAATAAAAAAATCGACTTAACGTCAATACTTTGGCTGAAGTAGAAGGTCGTCAAGGTAAACGATCTCCAAATTCATATACAACGTGTATAGACTGCTGGTATAGACTTTCATACAAATTTATTTAATTATTTTACAACAAAATATTTTGGCAAACCTTAGTTTTTCTTTTTTGACTGGAGGAAAACGTGCAATCACATCCCCGACTGCCCAAGGGGGAGCGGCAGGGTATGTGGGGATGATCCGGCAGAAGGCCGGACCCACCCACTAAAAACCTCCAGGTGTACCTCATCTGCCATAAGTGGAGCTCACGGTACCGCCATTGGCATTACCCGTGAGCCCTGGCGGTTTGCACTTAGCCTCAGCCGAGCGCCCTCCGACGACGGAAATGGTCCAGTACACAAGACCATTTCCCCACCATAGCCCTAGTAGCCGCATCAGGTCCCCTCACCTGCTACGGCTGGTTGTCGGGAGGGAGAAGGTGAGCGTATCTCCTTCTCCCCCCCCCCTCCGCCTACGGCGGATCGGTGCCGGGGAGGCGTCATCCTCCCTGCACCGCTCCGCCGCCTCCTCCTGCGACATAACGTCCTCGCAGAGAGAGGTCATGGCCGCCCAAGCCTCTCGACTCCCCAACATGGACTTTACAAGGCTGGGAAGCGAGAGGTCCCCTCCAACAACAGACGTCAAATCATGCCGCTGCCAACCCCACGCTGGACACACCGCCAAGGTGTGCTCCGTCGTGTCGTCGGCGGCCCCACAATGGTGACACTCTGTCGTCACCTCCCTCCTCCTCCGGGCGACCCTGTGCAGGTAGTGTCCGAAACAACCATGTCCGGTCAATACCTGCACAAGGCGGAAGGTCAGAGTCCCCCACCTTCGCTGCACCCACTCAACGAGGACTGGACGAATCGCATCGATCGTCCAGGCCTCGCACGCGGAAGCAACGAGAGTTTCTTCCCACCCCCTAAGTAGTGCCCTCCTAGCACTCCTGCTGACGCGCGCCACCTCCTCGGGACATTTTGACGACCCTAGTCAACCTAACAAGCTAAAACTAGACTTAGGTCGCAGTCAGTGACCTTGTGACCTTTCCCGCACCGGCTGAATAGCGAGCGATACGCCGTGGCCGCCCACCGCAAGTAGCGCGGATACCAGCGCAGCTGATTGTTACTTACCTATCGTTTGGCACATTGCATGACACAATTTTTATCACACTAGCTAATGAAAACAAATAAAACAACATGTTAGTACAACTTTCAAGTTACTATTTATTAATAATAAAAACATGAAACGTTAGATTACAACGGGTTGCCCGGAAGAAATCGGGTTGCCTGAAAGAAATCGGATAAAGCTTTTTAAATCGCTTAAATATTGTGTAAATGATTATTTCTACGTTTAATGACAATAAAGAGTGTTTATTATAATTATTACAACTTAAATTTGTAACATCTGAAAAACTCTTATGGCAAGTATCGCACTTATTTCAATCGACATTCAGTTCACTTTGCGTAAAAACACTCACAACTGTATCTAGGGTTTCCCTTGCACTTGGCCAGAATTACAAAAACGGCTCAAAATTTCTGCCTTCTTTTTCAATACACACATATCCACGTGAATTTTGTGCCACCGACAAAAGCCTAACCGAGGAGGTAACAAATCCGCTGGTATTAGCTCTTGCGTCCGTCGTGAATGATAAGGATGTTGGCCATCACCACTAAGCGTGCGCCATATCACCATGGATATCCAAAAGAGTGCCGACTCGATTTTTAGCTTGTTAGGTTGACTAGGGTTGTCAAAATATTTTGTTGTAAAATAATTAAATAAATTTGTATGAAAGTCTATACCAGCAGTCTATACACGTTGTATATGAATTTGGAGATCGTTTACCTTGACGACCTTCTACTTCAGCCAAAGTATTGACGTTAAGTCGGTTTTTTATTGCTGGAAATAATTCAGTATCACTGTAACTTATTTATTAATAAAACTTTTAACAAACGGTACAATAAATACTGATTGCGTTTTAACTAAGAATTTCGCCTTAGGATATATTAAAAAGTATTTAATGTTGTTTATAGATGATAACTTATACTTAAGAGTAAAGTTATAGAAATTAGTTGACAATTTATGTTTGTTATTTGAATTTACAGAAAAAGTCCTAAAAAATTGATTATTTTGGCTTGGGGCCACTATCTAATATTTCGTTTACCACTGATTCAGTATACAGTTGTACTTACCTACATGTTTTTCTCTTTAGAATACTCACTACTAAAGAATATTAGAATCTAGCGTAATGAATGTGTGAGTTTAAGCTTGGATGAGCTTGTCGTAGTGACGTTCGAGTGACTCCTCTTGGTGATGGGATAAAATTCATTAATTTATTAACACTTTAGTGCACACAGTAAATCAGGAAAAGTACTATAAAAAACGTCGTCGTGGCGCCGTGGTTACTGTGTGTATCATACGATATTCCAGGTTTAGCAACGTTCGGTCGGAACGGTCGGAACGGGTCGGAACGTGGATGGGTGACCGCCGACCATTCATTTCTCACGACGACTTCCGTGCTTCGGAGGGCACGTTAAGCAGTCGGTCCCGGGTTCTTTATAATTGTATACAGTAGACATTAGCGTTTATCAGAAGCCATCTTGGCGCCCTGAAAATTCTGGCATCCACCGCCCAGCACTGGGCCAGCTTAGTGTATTATGGCCTATACCTCCTCTTCACCCAGGGGAGAGACTCATGCCCTGCAGTGGGCTCATTACAAAGAGT